>CAOLHI010000302.1:600000-873059 GCA_948474755.1 Ctenosaura bakeri | reverse complement strand
GATTTTTGTGTGCAAAAACACCTCCAACTTGTTTTTTTTCTCTTTTCCCTGCTGAAAAAGTACTTCTACAATACACCAGGACATTTGCATAGGGGTAGAATAATGCAAAGAAATACTTGTTTTCTGCTGCAGTAGAAAGAAAATTGCAGTCATTATTCATCCCTGCATGTGAGGATGGCCCTTTTTGCTTGACATTTTCCATGCGAAAGGGCTCCTGGAGCATCGCACGATTGTGAGGAGCGATCTGCACGATGCACTCACAATCGCGCGATGCTCCAGGGTAAAGCAGGCACCAATAGTGCACCTTTTCATTTTCAGCTAGAAGCTGAAAATGGTGCGCGATCGCGCATTGCTCCCGGGCCCCATGCACACTTACCTGGCATGTGGAGCCTCCGGAGCCGCACCAGTCACGCTTCCTGCCCCAGTGCAGCCTGGGAAACTCCCAGGCTGTGCTGTGGAAGGAAGAGGCGGGGTTCTCACACGTGGAGGCAGCTCATGCGGAGCCGGACCCCAGACGCGAGAGCCTCTCACCGGAGGCTGCTTGCGCAATCCCCGCACCCCAGCGCCGGAAAAAGGTAAGGTGCAGAAAGGGCCGATGAAATAATGGTTTACATCTCTACCACTGGACTGCTGTTCTGGAATTGCCCTTCATTCTGACTCTTAACTGGGCAGGACCTCGTCCACCCCCAGGCAATTTTAGTGGCCTGTGCACCCTTTGTTGATTTTGGCTTTGCCAAAAACATCCCCTCACTCAACTCCTGGAGGCGAGGATCTCAGACCTTTTTTTAAGTTAGAAGGCTCAGCTTTGGCCATTTCGGCACTACACTGTTATAGTGCTATTATTCCACTTTCAACATCCTGTGGAGTTCTGGGGTTTGTGGTTTACTGAAGCCAAAGAGCTCTCTGGCTGGGAATTCTAAAGGCCCCTCCCTAAACTGCAAACCCCAGGATTCTACAGGGTGCTGAAAGTGGAATAATAGCACTATAACAGTATAGTGCGGAAATGGCCCAAGACTCCCACCTGTTCTAGTCTCTATGCCTGGAGGCTTTCAGAGAGAGAAAGCTGACATATAAACCAGTTGCAGGGGGCGAAGCCTGACCACAGAACAACCCTACCAGAACTTCCAAGATGAAAAGCAAAATTGGACATTTGGTCACGCACTGATTGCCTCCTGTTTCTGGCCCTGTTGTGGCCCCCAGTGCGTGCTGGGGTCAGAGATGTCACCTTCTCCTTTCTTTAGTGGGACTACCTTGCGGAGCTTTGCAGTTCATCCCAGTCCTTCTCCTTCCCCTCTGCTGTGACTGTCTTAGAATCAACCATCCAAGGCAGGAAAAGAATCGTCGTGATGTGAAGGCTGAGATGGATTAGGAGAAGGTGCAGCCGGTCACGTGAGGGAAAGGGCCTGGAGATTGCTAAGGCCGACAGTTGCCATAGGAACAGCCTGGGATGGAGGGAGGGTCGGGGTGGGCTGTGCGTGCCAGGGACCAGCACCAGCAGATAAAGCCCTACGGAGTGACCTTGGAGGGGGCAGGGGTGGGGGGGGGTTGCGGCTGCCTGCAGATTCCCGATGGAAGGTTACAGCATCGGAGGGAGGGATTCGGGCTTTGCATACAGGTGGAGAATATCCACAAGTGAGGCTAGCTTGCGTGTGGACATGCCAGCCCGTTTCCAGGCCCCTCGGCAGGGCAGGCAGGGCAAGAGGGCAAGCGAGATGCTCCTAAGTGGGTCGACTGCAGCCAGAGATCTTTCCCCTGGGGTTGTGAAAAGACTGCAGCCAAATACTTTCTGGTCCAATTAACCCAAATAAGGCTTATCTGCTCACCAGAATGCAGCTTTAGTGGGAGGGTTCTTTGCCTCCTTTTCGCTATGTGCAGAGAGCGTTGCGTCCACACTGCTCGGGGCTCTCTGGACGTTTTCCCCTCCTTCCATTAGGCCTTGACCTGTTTGAGCACTGCCAGGGCGTTCAGAGCAAAGAGGCCCGTATCCCTGGCCTTCCTATGGCATGACAGCAGCCGTGTTGGTCTCTCTCGGCCAACAACCTGTTCGCACAGCAGCCCGTGAGATGCAGCAGGGGATGAGTGCAACTTCATCTACCATCCAGTGGCAGCGGGGTTTAAAGAATAAATATGGGCTGGATTTTGCTGGCACCCCAAGTTTTATGGGTTCATTTATTCCCTATGAAAGAGTGGCAGGAGGAGAGGAGAGGCTCTTTCCTGATATCTGGAGTTTCAAGGCGTGAGAATTCTAGAGGCAGTTTGTGGCACTAAAGGCTGGCAGCCCTGCTGTCACAGAATGAGAGAATCCTGGCATTGGAAGAGACCTCAAGGGCCATCCAAGGAGAACCATCAGAGCATCCCTGAGAGACAACCGTTCAACCTCTGTTTAAAAACCTCCAAAGAAGGAGACTCCATTACACTCCCAGGCAGTGGATTCCACTGTTGAACTGCTTTTACCATCAGAAAGGTCTCCCTAATGTTTAGGTAGAATCTCATTTCTTGTAGTTTGAAGCCATTGCTCCATGTCCTGGTCTCTGGAGCACAAGAAAACAAGCTTGCCCCATCTTCCCTATGACATCCTGTCAGATACTTAAACATGCCTATTGTTACCCTGTTCTCTGGGGGGTCCCAGTAGGGACGCCCAAATAACCAAGCAAAAACACAAGATGGGGAAATTAACTCCAGCACTCTCTTAAGCTAGCGAGAGGCAGGGTAACTTAGCAGGGATCTTGTAACCCAATGTCTACAGGGTCAGGTCAGAAGAGTGGTCCGACAAGCTTTAAAATAGTAAAAATGATATCCTTATTAAAGGACAAACAACAGAAAAGACAAGACAAGCGCACAGCTAACTAGAAATTAGAAATGAGAGTTTTGGGGGGAAATGGGTGATACGACATCTCGTAGTCCTGGAGAAAAACGGAGGATTGCAGGGAAGAAAGCTCAGCGCGGTTCTCTGAGGGGAGCTGATCAGACAGACGACAGCAAGGTGGGATAGAAGTCCGGAGCATTCCGAACAGGACGGCAGGTCCAGATGGGGCGAGTGAACGATCCTAGGTGCTCTCGGAATCAGGGAGTTTTTTATAGGGTGGATTGTGCCTACAGGCCATGCCATACTCGGTGAGAACAATGCGAGTTTGGAGCTGGACAAAGCTTTGGGAAAGGTCAAGTTTTACATGATTAGCTTAGCACAGATTTAACAATAGAGTAGCCAGTATGCAAATGGCTTAGCATTGCAAGAGTGCCGGCTCAAGGCTGAGCATCTTTGTGTAAAGTCACGCTTAAGCAAGGTGTGTCTGCAAAGAGGTCCCTGAAGCAACGGAGTGGCCTTAATCTGCCTGCCTAAGTGGGGATTGGAATGTCCAACCATTAACCGGCCGCGCCTGTTTATGTGCTTGTCCGGTGGCCTCGCAAACACGTGGAGCAGGGTGGCAGAAAAAGGTCAAGGGAAGGCCAAATAAGTTTGATATCAAGAGATATCTAGTGCTATCACCGGGTATGTCTGAACCATAGTAACACTATCACAGGACCTCTTAACCTTCTCTTCTCCAGGCCAAAAATACCCAGGTCTCTAAGCCACTCCTCATAGGGCTTCATGATTTCCAGGCTTTTTAACATTTTGGATGCCCTCCTCTGGACACATTCCAGCTTATCAATATCTTTCTTGAATTGTGGAGCCAAGAACCGGACACAGTATTCCAGGTGAGGTCTGACCAAAGCAAGATAGAGTGGTACTATTATTTCTCTCAACCTAGACACTATAATCCTGTTGATGCAGCCTAGAATTGCGTTGGCTTTTCTAGCTGCTGCATCACATTTCAGTAGGGTGGTGGTGGTAAATCCACTTTCGTCCAAACTTTCCATTTGCATTTTAGTCCAAACTGTTAAGAGCAAACTTTAAAGAAGCCATCCAAAGTGCTGAACTCTGTTGGTATTTTCCACATGCTTAGGGCTGTGGAATGCCTTAAATGCTTCAAGTATTTGAAAGCATTTTAGAGAAAACAACAGGTACAGTTTTCAAGACGTTGAATTCTGCCATCTGCTACCTTGGGTTCAAGAGGGGTGCCATGCGGCACTGCAAAAACCACCCACAAAATTCCCAGGCATTATGACTATTTAGATTATCCTGATTACAGCAGAGGGATGGACAGAGCTGGAGTAACTGAGAGTCAGTCATAAGTGTGGCAGAAGCAGCAGAAAGAAGAATGAGCTGACTTGCCAAAGCTGATAATGAGCTTTGGGGTCTCTTAAAAGGGTTGGGTGTAAGTTGACTTTCCTTCAGCATTTATTTGCCCAACATTGGTAATGCAGATGGAGCTGCTCCTCCTTTCTCTCCCTTCTTGCCCATTGGAAGGTTTTGTGATGTGGGGAAATGTTGAGGATTTGGCTGTTTCCTTGCAGCCTCAGTGGGGAAAGTTCTAGTGCTCAAATGTGGGCATTTTTGTCTGATGAAGACATCCATATCCAGATGAAAAGCAGAGTTGCGTATGCATTACCATTTTGCATTGCAGATCATGCGTGTGCATTGCACATTGCAATTGTGCATTTCATATTTGGTTGCACATTCAGATGTTTAATGTTGCAATTCACTCAGAGGCAGTTGGCACGTGACTGTGAGTGTAAAGCTGCACTCCATCTCCTTGATGTAGGATGGTGGACAAATATGTCCAACTACTTACGTAGGGAACTTATATATGTGTAAGACACTAAGAGGATTGTGGCTAGATTGCCACTGCCGTTTCAGAGGAAGATAAAGTGCAAAAGGCCTAGGAGAAAAATGAGGGTGGAAGACAAAGAATTTAACCAGCTATTCCCTGCTCTTTCCTTGCTGAATGTGCAGAGATGCCTTTACCCAAGCTTTCTGGCAACAGTCCCATTCTGTCTTGACAGACAGAGAGTTCCTCTTCATTGGGATTAGCTACCTGGGGTGATGCAGTCATTAATCATCCTGCTCCCAGTCCCACACTGGAAACAAGCATCTTGAAGATTGCATTAAGCCCGCTTGCCATTCAAGGGCTGAGGACAATTCACAAGGGAGCAGAGAGAGGAACAGCAAAGGGACAGGAGAAGAGAGGTGGTTTAAAACTTCCCCCATTGCAGGCTGAACCTGGCAGCTTCTCTACCCTCAACCATCCTTCTACAAGCTGTGGCTCTCCAGGTGTGATGGGCTACCATTTCTGTCACAGAATCATAGAGTTAGAAGAGTCCACAGGGACCATCCCGTTCAACCTCATTCTGCCATGCAAGGAGACACAGAACATTTCCGCGCGACACTCTGTAGCGCAATGGTTCCACTTTCAACCTCCTATGGAATCCTGGGGTTTGCAGTTCCGGGAGGGGCCGGCTGGCCCCTCCCGGAACTGCAAACTCCAGGATTCCATAGAAGGTTGAAAGTGGAATCATTGCGCTATAAGAGTGTCGTGCGGAAATGGCTGCAGTCAAAGCACTCCCAATAGACAGCCATCCAGTTTCTGTTTAAAAACCACTACCATGCTCCCAGGCAGCAGCATATTCTACTGTCAAACTGCTCTCACCGTCAGGAAGTTATTCCTAATGTTTAGGTGGAACCTCATTTCCTGTAGTTTGAAGCCATTGCTCCATGTCCTAGTCTCTGGAACAGCAGAAAACAGGCTGGCTCCATCCTCCATATCACATCCCTTCAGATATTTAAACATGGCTGTCATGTCATCTCTTAACCTCCTCTTCTCCAGGCTACACATATCTGCCTTCCCAAGCCACACTCATAGGGCTTCATGGTTTCGAGGCTGGGTCAGCAAGAGTGCAGTGTTCAGATCAAAGGAAGTAGTACTACCACTCTATTCTGTTTTGGTCAGGCCTCACTCTGAATACTGTATTTGGGTCTGGGCAGGAAGGTATGGTGGAGAGTTGGACTGGATGGCTCTTGCGGTCTCTACCAGTGATTCTAAGAATATGGATAAGTTGGAAGGTGTCTGGAGAAGGGTAACCAAGATGGTAAAAGGTCTGGAAACTAAGGCCTGTGGGGAATGACTTAGGCCATTTCCGCACTAGACTGTTATAGCACTCTCATTCCGCTTTCAACCTCAGGATTCCACAGGAGGTTGAAAGCGGGATGAGAGCGCTATAACAGTCTAGTGCGGAAATGGCCTCTGGCAGCTGGGTATCTTTAGCTTGGAGAAAAGAAGGTTGAGAGGTGACATGATAGCCATCTTCCGATATCTAAAGAGAGGCCACATGGAAGATGGAGCAAGCTTGTTTTCTTCTGTTCCAGAGACAAGAACACAGACCAATTGATTCAAATTGTAAGGATTGATTCCACCTAAACATTAGAAAGAAGTATGAGCTACTCAACAGTGGGATGAAGTTCATGGCCTTTCTTCTTTGGAGGTCTTTGGAGGTCTCCAAAGAGAAGTTGGAAGTACCTTAGTTTCATTAAGTCCATGGTAGGGAGTTGGACTGGATGGCCCCCTGGGACCCCTTCTGACTTTAGGGTTCTGTGTTTCTACTGCAAACAGAACGAAGAAGGATGGTTTTCCTGTTGCAATGCAAAATATTCACAGTTTTTAACCTTGTAGAACCACAACTGTGATGGCAGAGATGAGAGATGCCAGATATCGCAAGTCCAATCCTTTAAGTAGATTAAAAGGCTCATCAAACTTATTCCAGAAAATGAGAGCTAATTGAGCACACTCTGATGGCCAGCCTTGCGCTACAGATGCTTTATGTGAAGCTGTTTGGGGAGGAGTTATTTGCAACGATGTCTGTAGTGTATTATTAATCCTGCTTAATGTACAGACACGATGCACTTAAGCTGGCCATGCTGGTGCTGCTGGTACAAAACGGCTGTGCTCACTTTATTGCTACATCCAGATGTTGTGGGCTGTTGCTGCTGGAATCCTTTACATAAAGCCCAGAATCCAGCTGCTGTCCTATGTATGCTCATCTATGGAAACAGTGGGAGACTTTGATTGAATGCACAATTATTCTTCATTTAGTTCAAGATTATGGCAGCAGAGTTGCATCTATAGCCCTTGTGCATGCAGCCCATGTGCACTTGGCTGTGAATTCAGTTGTGCCACATTGCCATTCAACACAAGGGTTGCATAGCACCATCTATGTATAATCCTAGATTTTTAAAATAAAAGATGTATGTCTTTCCTTTAAAGAGAGGCTTTTCACCCTTCTGGGCAGCTTTACAACATTAAAACAAAGTGCGCGAGATACAAAATTAACAGCATTCAAAGCAGTAACAAATATTAAGGATATAAAACGAGCATTTAAAGGATGCATTTAGTTGAATGAAGTTCTTTAAAAGCCTGATAGTAAGGTTTTTCCACTTGTGGAGTTATGTCACACTTCTAGTGAATTGTGACACTGTGCAACCAAGCATGCAACCAAATGTGAAACACACACTTGCAATGCGCAGTACAAATCCACATAGGCACATTCCACTTTGTCAATATACTTCTTGAATTGTGGTGTCCAGAACTGGACACAGTGTTCCACTTGGCGTCTGATTGTAGCAGAATAGAGTGGTACTATTACTTCCCTTGACTTAGACACTATACTCCTGTTGATGCAGTATAGAATCACATTGGCTTTTTTAGCTGCCGCATCACACTGCTGACTCATGTTCAGCTTGTGCTATACTAAGACTCCTAGATCCTTTCCACATGTATTGTGGTCCAGCCAGGAGTCACCCATCTTATATCTGTGCATTTCATTTTTTTTCCTGCCCAAGTGGAGTACCTTACACTTCTATTGACATTCATTTTGATAGCTTTGGCCCAGCTCTCTAATCTGTTAAGATCATTTTGAATTCTATTCCTGTCCTCTGGGCTGTTAGTTACCCCTCCTAATTTAGTGCCATCTGCAAATTGGATAAGCCATGCCCTCTGTTCCATCATCCAAGGTTCTTCTGGTGCCAGACATTGGCACACGTTCCTGCTATATGATAAGCTTTATTGGTGGTAAACGATGTGGCACACAACAGAGAAACCTTGCAGCCCTCTCACTGAGGGGCTCCAGCACCCCCTCCCAACCAAGGGTAGAATTAGGCCCTTAGATAGATTCTACTATCTATCTATCTGAGTGAGTCAGCAGTGTGATGCAGCAGCCAAGAAAGCCAATGCAATTCTTGGCTGCATCAATAGGAGTATGGTGTCTAGATCGAGGGAGGTACTGGTACCACTCTACTCTGCTTTGGTTAGACCCCATCTTGAATACTGTGTGCAGTTCTGGGCACCCCAATTCAAGAAGGATATTGACAAGCTGGAGCAAGTCCAGAGGAGGGTGACCAAAATGGTGAGAGGCCTGGAAGCCATGAAGCCCTATGGGGATAGACTTAGAGAGCTGGGGATGTTTAGTCTGCAGAAGAGAAGGTTAAGAGAGGACATGATAGCCATGTTTAAATATCTGAAGGGATGCCATGTAGAGGAAGGAGAGGGCTTGTTTTCTGCTGCTCCAGAGACCAGGACAAGGAGCAATGGATTCAAGCTGCAGGAAAGGAGATTCCACCTGAACCTCAGGAAGAACTTCCTGACGGTCAGGGCTGTCCGGCAGTGGAATCTGCTGCCCCGGAGTGTAGTGGAGTCTCCTTCCTTGGAGGTTTTTAAGCAGAGGCTTGATGGCCATCTGTCGGGATTGCTTTGAGGGTCTTTCTGCATGGCAGGGGGTTGGACTGGATGGCCCCTGTGGTCTCTTCCAACTCTACATTTCTATGATTCTATGATTCTATACTATCCCTTAGTCAGCAATCAAATTCTGTTCCCATCTCTAGACATACGGAGAGCCCATTTTGGGGTGCCTCCCTGCAAAGACCAATGGAAGATGGGCTTCCAAGGTTGTCCAGTGCAGAAGCAAACAAAGAAATGCAAAGCATGCAACCACAAGCCATCTCCCCTCTGCCACAGCTCTGAAAATTGCACAAGCAGATTAGAAAGAGAGAAAAACGAATCTTTTCCCAGCGTCGAATTGCCACGTGAATGCAAAAAGTATCCAAGCAGGTCACTAATAGAAATGAATCCTTGTATGCCACTGGGCAGCTGTAAACATTTGGCCATGATGCTAAGAAGGACTCCAAAACCCATTTGCCTGGTAGAAGAGGCCCAGCTCGCTACGGTTGGATCTTGACCCGCTCAAAGGGCCCAGAAACCAGTAAGCTGTATGAGAAACAGGTTAGGGAGCTGGGGATGTGTAGCCTGGAGAAGGTAAGGTGAAGAAAGGCTGGATGGCTGTCCGTCAGGAATGCTTTGTATTCCTACAAGGTAGGGGGTCAGATTCTAGCTATCCATAGCCTTAGGCCATTTCCACACTAGACTGTTATAACACTATGATTCCACTTTCAACATCCTATGGAATCCTGGGGTTTGCAGTTTCGGGAGGGCCGTCCGGCCCCTCCCGGAACTGCAAACCCCAGGATTCCATAGGATGTTGAAAGTGGAATCATAGTGTTATAACAGTCTAGTGCAGAAATGGCTTTAGTCTTCTTTTGACTTCTTGGCTTCTTAGAGCCTTTCTGCACTAGGCTGTTACAGTGCTAATTATTCCACTTTCAACCTCCTATGGAATCCTGGAGTTTGCAGTTTAGGGAGGGACCTTTAGGATTCCCAGCCAGGGAGCTCTTTGGCCTCAGGAAACTAAAAATCCCAGAATTCCACAGGAGGTTGAAAGTGGAATAATAGCACTATAAGAGTGTAGGGCAGAAACAGCCACAGTTTAAACAGAGGCTGGATGGCCGTCTGTCAAAGAGAGTGCTTTGATTGGGTCTTCCTGCGTGGCAGAAGAGGGCTGGACTGGATACCCCATGGGGTCTCTTCCAATTCTACGATTCTGTGCTTCTTCAAACATGCTCAGAGCCCCATAGACAGCTGAGAGTGATGGAGCTGGATTTATGGGGTGTAAAGCATTCCTGGCACAGATGCAGACCTGAGACCTCGTTGGGCTCGCTTGTGACACTGAAAGGATCTCTGTGCTTTGTTCAAGGGGCCGCCTCTGGGATTCATCCCAACCCCCCTGTTCGGGGGCTTCCATCCCATTGGGCTGCCATCTGCATAGGCCAATATTAGGATTGACTTTTCGGTGTCCTTGGAGCTCTCTCCTTAATGTACCTGTGATAAAGCATCCGTCACTCTGTGATTTATACCCGCGGGGCTGGGTGGGTAGCAGCAGATGGCCGTTCCTTCCATAATATTCTGAAAGCGTCAACTGGGAAGCGGAGACGCCAGCAATTTCATTATCTGGAGGTAGCAGAAACCTCGGCTTAAGCTGTAAAGAAGATAAGGAGATAAAAGATTTGTGTGCATCACCCTCACCCACCACCTCATATTTTGTGCTTTTGTGTTCACCTCCTGGAAGAATCTTTGGGTGGAGGGGGATGCCTTGCAATGAAAGAGAGCAGACACTCCAAAACCATTTCTGCACTAGATGGTTATAGTGCTATTATTCCACTTTCAACATCTTTTGGAATCCTGGGGTTTGCAGTTTAGGGAGCAGCCCTTGAGGCACCGCATGGGAAGGGACACCAAAGGGTCATGTAGTCTAACCCCCTGGCAAAGGGTGGGATCAGAATCAATGGATCCAAATAAAAAGAAAAGAAATTCTGATTCAGTATCTAATAAGAGCTTCCTGAGGGTAAGAGCTGTTCAACAGTGGAACAGACTACTTCATAAGGGTGCTGGACCCTCCTTCATTAAGTGAACAGTGTGGTGCAGCAGCTAAAAGAGCCAATGCGATTCTAGGCTGCATCAATAGGAGTAGGTTGAGGGAAGTAAAAGTACCACTCTATTCTGCCTTGGTCAGACCTCGCTTGGAATACCATGTCCAGTTCTGGGCACCACAATTCAGCAAGGATATTGATAAGATAGAATGTGTCCAGAGGAGGAGAACCAAAATGGTAGAAGGCCTGGAAACCACGAAGCCCTATGAGGAGTGGCTTTGGGGGCTGCGAATGTTTAGTCTGGAAAAGAGAAGTTTAAGAGGTAACATGGCAGTTATGTTCACATACTTGAAGTAATGTTATATGGAAGATGGAGCAAGCTTGTTTTCTGCAGCCCCAGAGACTAGGACACAGAGCAATGGCTTCAAACGATTGGAAAAGAGATTCCATCTAAGCATTAGGAAGAACTTCCTGATAGTAAGAACAGTTCAACAGTGGAATATGCTTCCTTGGAGTGTGGTAGAGTCTCCTTTTGGGGGGGGGGAGTTATTAAACCTCCAAAATGGCCAGATGGCCATCTTGGAAGGGTGTTGACTTAGATGGCTTCCGGGGTTTCTTCCATCTCTATGGTCCTGTGAGCATTGTTTGACTACAAACAACTCTAGCCTTGATCAAGCCAGCTTGAGTCCCGGTTTTGTGGGAAAGTCCTGGTTTGGGGAAAAGATGGGGGAAAGTTATACAAAACGTTAGCAACCCCAAGAAATAATTGTTCATCTTGGCTACGGAAAGAAATCTCTTGAGCTCTTGCAGGATCAAATTAGTCTCTTGCAGGATCAAAAGCAGGAGGGAAGAGGAGAAAAAAAGAAAAAGAAAAGTGGCAGCGTCTTAAAGACTAACTGGTTTTTATTTCACCATGAGCTTAAATGGAAATAAACCAACTTCTTCAGATGCAATACCGAGTGGTATTAAGGTGTTAGGCGTAAAGCACATTATTTCCGCACTAGCCTGTTATAGCGCGATGATTCCACTTTCAACCTCCTCTGGAATGTTGGGGTTTGCAGTTTCGGGAGGGGCCGGCTGGCCCCTCCCGAAACTGCAAACCCCAGGATTCCAGAGGAGGTTGAAAGTGGAATCATCGCGCTATAACAGGCTAGTGCGGATATGGCCACAGTTGTGGGAGTGGGAGAGAAGGTAATAAGATCCAGAAGGTGCAAATAATGTACCCCTTGCCCTAAATTTTTAAAGGGTTGGGTGAGGTGATTCTGGTTTTTCAGATCTTTACAGTGGTCAGTTAGTGGGGATGTGTGAAAGCAATAAACCTGCTTAGCAAAAGTCGGTTTCCCTGGGTCCAAAGCTCTCTCTGCAAGATTCCTTCTGTTATACGTACAATACCAAGGACTCTTGTGTTAATATATGTAGTGTTCCATGAAACCATTGAGCCGTGGTGGCGCAGCGGCTAAATGCTAGTACTGCAAGCCACAAGGTTTTGAGTTCGATCCTGCCTGGCTCCAAGGTTGACTGAGCCTTCCATCCTTCCGCAGGTTGGTAAAATGAGTACCCAGCTTGTTGGGGGCATGTATAGAAATGTTTCAAAATACATGCTATTTCTAAGTTGTTCACCGCCTCGATCCATATGGAGAGGCGGGATACAAATAAATAAATACATAAAATAAAAAAAATTTATACAGAGTTACAGTTCCACATTAAAGCCACATTTGCTTTTCCCTGCGTACTTTAAAGCGACTTAATCTAACCATAGCAAAGTTCCTGTAAGTTAAAAGAAATGGAAGTTAAATATCACTATTCCATTTGAAAACCGCTGCACTTGGCAATGTACTTGGCAAGCCAAACAGCTTTCTTCCACTCTGGTCAATTTAAGCTCACTTTTCTCTTGCAAGATGGTACCAAAATTTCATACAAAGATGGCCTACGAAGTTTTGAACCGAGGGAAATTGGCTTTTGGTAAACCAGTCTATGGCTTTTGCACCTCAACATTGTCTGACCACTTTCAGACGACTGTAAAGATCTGAAAGACCTGCCATCACCTCTCCCAGCCCTTTGAAAGTTTAGGAAAAAGAACAATATTTGCATCTTTTCAGATCCTATTGCATTCTATTGCACTCCCAGAACTGTATAGATATGCTTTATGCCTGTGGCCAGGGCATCACTTTGTATTGCATCTGGAGAAGTGGGTTTATATCTAGGCAAATTCATGTGAAAATAAAATAATGAGTTAGGCCATTTCCACACCACAACTTTCAACCTTCTATGGAATCCTGGGACTTGCAGTTTAGGGAGCAGCCTTGAGAATTCTCAGCCAGAGAGTTCTTTGGTCTCAGTAAACTGCAAACCCAATAATAATAATAATAATAATAATAATAATAATAATAATAATAATAATAATTATTTTTATCCTGCCTCTCCCAATAGATCAAGGTGGTATTACAACAATATATAAAATACATTAAAACATTAAAATGTACCCCATCCTCCCCACCCACTCCGCTTCTAACCCCCTAAAACACATTAACTATTAAAAACAATTTAAAACAAGATTAAAAAGAAGAGGACAGTTGATGGGAGGCGATGGAAATGCTAGTCTGGGAAGGCCTGTCGGAAGAGAGCAGTCTTGACCGCTTTTTTAAAGCTGTCAAGAGGGGTAATATGCTGGGTCTCCTCCGGCAGGCCATTCCATAGTTTGGGAGCGATGAAGAGAAGGTCCTCTGGGGAACTGCAGCCAGCCTGGTTCGGACTGGCTGCAGTAATTCCTCCCAGAGGACCTGATGTGCGGGGCGGATTTACGGGAGAAGGCGATCCCGCAGGTAGGCTGGCCCCAAGCCCTGAAGGGCTTTAAAGGTAAGAACCAACACCTTGTGCTGTGCCCGGAAACTAATAGGCAGCCAGTGTAAAGACTTCAGAATTGGTGTTATGTGGTCAGTTTTAGATCTTCCGGTGACCAACCTGGCTGCCATATTCTGAATTAATTGAAGTTTCCAGACTAAGCACATGGGTAGCCCTATGTAGAGCGCATTGCAGAAGTCAAGCCGTGAAGTTACCAGCGCATGTACCACTGTTTTTAGGTGTTCCAGCTCCAGGAAGGGGTGCAGCTGGCGTATCAGGCCAAAGTCGATAGCAGGCACTCCACAGAATTCCACAGGGTGTTGAAAGTGGGATGATAGCAATATAACAGCGTAGTGCAGAAATGGCCCTAGTCTTAAAGGTGCTGCCACATTCCTCCCCTTCCTCCTTTTTAAGATTTCATCACAGACTGACACCTGAATTCTACTTGTTAAACATGACACATATATTAGACGGAACGTCAGCTAAGAAATACTGGGGAATAATATTGTCCATGGTGACGACGGTCCGCATTGAGTATGCACGACTTTGGAAAAATGAAACTACACCTACAACTGAACAGTGGTGGACAACTTTGATGAAAAATAGAAATGCGGATATACTTACACAAAGACAAAAAGGGCAATCAGATGAAGACATTAATAAAGAGTGGAAGATTGTTACAGATTTGGGTTGGGGGTAGACAGAAGGTAATACATTTTTCATGGTATCAATTACTATACAGGTTGATAGTCAATGAAATATCATGTAACAAGTAAAGTAGAGACATATAGCAGGAACTAACAAATTATAGATTATTAACATTTTATTGCAATATGTGGTATAATAAATAGAGGGACTATTAATAATTGTAATCCAGAAAGGAAAGGAAGAAGGAAAAACATTACATGTAACATTGCAGAGATAATTGTTTGTTTTATCTGTTGAAATTTGAATAAAATTATTAAAAAAAATTTCATCACAGAGGAGTGCTGTGTTAGAGCCCCTCCTGTGGGCTGCTTGCAGTATTACAACAATACAGGGATGCCACATGCACACACACATACACACAGAGTGCACATTCACCTGCAACTCTGTAGGTGGCTCAACCTCATCAAATATCCTTAAATGAAGCCAGTGCAAAGATGGAGCCCTGGTGGCGCAGTGGTTAAATGCTAGTACTGCAACCACAAGGTTGTGAGTTCGATCCTGCTGGGCTCCAAGGTTGACTCAGCCTTCCATCCTTCGCAGGTTGGTAAAATGAGTACCCAGCTTGTTGGAGGCAATTACTAAAACACATTGTAAACCGCTTAGATAACCTCAGTTGATAGGGGCTGTAAACTATAAATGCTTTGCTATTGCTATTGATGCCACAGAATATCTGGCTCTGTTTATCTCAGCTCTGGATTTCCCCGCAGCTGGCATCCTTCCTTAAGCCGGATTTGCCAAAGTCTTCCAGCTTCCACTTATAGTCCATGTGGCATTTGGAATCTTTCATTTCCGTTGCTTTCTTGTGGCGTTTGTTTGCTTGGTCGTTTGAGCTCTTGCCCTCTCTTCCAATTGTCCACGTGCCCGCACAGCCACACGGAGTTAAAACAACTACGAACTAGTATTCCATGTTACGGGATGCTTTGGAAGCTCTGAAGGGGAACGCAGAACTGGGATCAAGATCTATGTCAAGGAGAGAAAATGCAATTTTAAACTTATGGAGTTCTTTTTTAAATTTTTCATAAAATTTAGTATATATGAAAGTTTGAAATTTTATAACGAATCATAGATAAAGGCATTACATGTAATATATAAAGAATTAGAATGTTTATATTGAAGCAGAAAAATATTTAAGAAGCGATACTCATATGAAGATGTTATGTATGTTATGTATGTTTATATGTGGGGTATACATATTGTATATGTATTGTAAAATAGACCTGAACAGTTATAGAAGAAATTAGGGGAAATAATGGTTTTGCAAAATTAATAAGAATAGAAATATAGAGAATGAAATAGATATATATTAGCACTCACTTCTTGAAGTACGGGGTGAGGGGAAATGGGGGGAGTAAAGGAGAAGCTATTAGAATATTAGGATAATTATGAAAATAAGAAATAAGGGTAAATTCAGGACATTAAGGAAATTATGATAATTTAATTAGGAAAATAAGGAAGATAATATCTACGATATGCTATTGTGTGTTTCTTTTTTTCTTTCTTTCTGGTTTTTTTCCTTTTTTTTTTTTTTTGCTCTCCTTTCTCCTTTAGCAATGTAATTGAAATACTTAATAAAAATATTTTAAAAAAATTAGTATATATAAAAGAACTTAGTATTGATGTATAAATGTTATATACAAAGATAAATAAATAATAAAAATACAATCAAAGATACCTATATTTAATGATAAGGTAAACTAGTTCCTTCCTTCCTTCCCCTTCTAAGATACAGACAGGCTTAAATTGTGGTGTTTCTCTAATTGTCCATTCCTGATATTCTTCATAAAATCATCGTTGTTTTCTATGTTTATAATTCTACATTTCACATGATATCAATACTACAATTGCATTCTATAAGTTATATCTTGTTACCTCTTATCATTATCCTGTCTTATCTTATTACGGCTTATCACGTCTAAAGAGCTATTCTTTACCTATTTATTTAGGAAGAAAAGGCACCATAGGTGTCCATTCATCTATCACTCTGTCATCAGCTGTCTCTTTAAACTTATGGAGTTCTGAGATGATTATGTGTCAGTGAGAATTATGACACTGCACAATGAAGCCACTGTAGGTCCCACAGGGAGAGAAAGAGGATGTATAAACCAAATAAAAGGAATAGTGCAAAGGCGACTTGCGTGGTTGTAATGGACAATGCAATCTGCATTTCAATGCACAGTGTGCAATTGCAGGGACCAGGTGTCGTATATGTAATGGCAGCATGTGGGAACTTCTGTGTACATAAGCCACTGGCAAGATGTCAGCTGGGTTGTTGTAAAGCCGCAAGTGGGATCAAAGAAGAGACAGCTACTCCTAGGCGGAAGGCCACAGGAGGGACATTGTGGGAGCTTGGACTATGGTTGGCATCCAGTTGGTGACACAGGCCGTTATAATTTATATGGTTTTCTATGGTTGCTGCAAGGGGAGGTTTTCCCCTGCCTCCCTTGTGCAATGACCCCAGACCACTTGAAATTGACTCTCTCCTGCAGATATCCCCCCATGGCCATTTAGTGGCTGGGGGAGGGTGAGGGACAACCTTATACCAGCCAGCTGTGTTCCTATTGCTGGACGGATAGCGACAAAGTCATCCCCCTAGAGCTTCACAGGGATCTTTTTGAGCACCCAGAGGGTGATATCATTGTTGCACGAGGAAGGCTAGGCGTTGCAGCCTGACGACATCTAGGACTCGATGCAATTCCTAACCCTAGCACAGGACCACACTCTACAGAGAGCCAGCTATTGCTGAAATGCTTGGCTCTGGGGAAGAAACCCTGTGGAAGCATTTGGGGTCATTCTAAGAGAAAGAAGACTTTTCCTTTAAAAAAAAATGTTTCCCTCCCCTCCCCAGGTTTTGATTCCCAGTGGGTCCTAAGGCCCACAAAACATCCACCTTTGCCCATCTCCTGTGTTAGAGACTTATATATATACATTAATTAAGCCCCTACAGAAGTGGTTGGACAGTGTGGAAGTCCACATTCAGCTAAAGCAGTGGTTCTCAACCTGTGGGTCGCGATGCCTTTGGGGGTCGAATGACCCTTTCACAGGGGTCGCCTAAGACCATCGGAAAATACGTATCTCCGATGGTCTTAGGCTCCATTCCCTCCTCAGTGGCAGTGCGCAAGCGCGAGCCACGCGCTCGTGTCCTCCTGCCCCCTTTGGCAGGAGCGCGTGCGGCCACAGTGTCGCCACAGAAGGAGTGGTGGTGCGCAAGCCCCCTGTTCAGAAGGGACTGAAATTGCTCCCCTTCTCCACTACCGGGAGAACCTCCTGTCTGAAGGGCCAGTTTGGGGGGGGCAGCGGCAGCACGGGGGGCAGGCCCCCTCCTCGCCATGGCCCCTGCCCTACACACCACAGAGGGGGGTGCTGCAGAAGGGCCGGGGGGCTGCAAGGGGGCACTTTTCCTGGGGGGCGAGCTGCGCCCGGCGCAAAAGACAAAGGCGCTGGGATTCCTCCCGCCCCTCGGCCAGGGTCAACACTCTGGAAACTTTTCCCACACTGCCCCCCCCAGCAGAAACGAGAGCAAAGCAGAAGCAGAGCCCGGGGGGGTTCTCGGAGTTTTTTCCCGGGGGAGACGCACGGCTCCTCTTTCCCTCCCTGCCCGCCCCCTCCATTCCTGGACGGCGAGGCGGCCTTTGCTGGGGGGGGAGGCATTGAAAATAATAAATAAATAATTTTATGGTTGGGGGTCACCACAACATGAGGAACTGTATTAAAGGGTCACGGCATTAGCAAGGTTGAGAACCACTGAGCTAAAGGCTGTGGAAGCGGAGTTGCTGTGATAGTGGGGTTTCCCATTGTCCAGGTTTCAGTGCTGAAGGGGGATAGTTCAGGAATATAAAGGGTTAATGAACTATTAGGGTTAGCATCATAGCTCACAAGAGATACTTGCCCAATCAGAGGGAGAAAGGTGAGAATCTTTGAGAGGCTCCAATGGAGAAGTTATAAAATCCTTGAGAGACTATGGCGAGGCGAGGGGGGAGACAGAACAAAAGGGACATCCAAAAATGTCAACAAAGGGCATGGATGCCAGGTGGACCATCTCCTGGCCCTGCCCTTGCAGAGCATCTCAGAAAGTGACCAACTCGCTGTGAGTAATTTAGAATGAATCTAGTTAGTTGCGTGAGGTCTTCTGTTACTTTGGAAGTTTGGATGATCTGGAGAAAGTATCTGTTTTTATAACTACTTGTATCTTAAGTGCACCTGAGAGGGGGGATCCTTTCATGAATATTATTTTCTCACTTACTTGCATGCCTTAAAATACATACTGTTCTAGCACTATGATTCCACTTTCAACATCCTATGGAGTCCTGGGGTTTGCAGTTATTTTCTCATTTACTTGCATGCCTTAAAATACATATTGTTCTAGCACTATGATTCCACTTTCAACATCCTATGGAATCCTGGGGTTTGCAGTTTCGGGAGGGGCCGAGTGGCCCCTCCCGAAACTGCAAACCCCAGGATTCCATAGGATGTTGAAAGTGCAATCATAGCGCTAGAACAGGCTTGTGCGGATATGGCCTTAGATAGGATTTCTCTCACTCAGAAGGGGACGGACGGGAAAGGACCTCAAGCATAGAGATTGGCAATCCTCAGAGTCCCACTGTCTTGCTCAGGTATGGGATAATTCAGAATTCAGTGGGTGGTGGCAGTGAGAAATTAAGAGATTTGGGGGAAATTCCTAACTCCTGTTCGAGGCAGAAGGAGGCATTGAGTGGGAGGGGGTCCCTGATTTCCCCTTTAAATCTCCACAGTTGTGTGAAGGTGCCGTGGTGGATTGCACAGCCAGGTGTGTATTGTGCGCTGCTATTGCACATCTCACATTTGTTGGCACATTTAGTCACACCAGGGCCATGTCCTCACTAGACTGTTATAGTGCTGTTACTCCACTTTCAACATCCTATGGAATCCTGGGGTTTGCCTCAAAGGCCTCTCCCGAAACTGCATACTCCAGGATTCCATAGGATGTTGAAAGTGGAATAATAGCACTATAACAGTCTAGTGTGGAAACGACCCAAGGTTGCAATCCAGTAATACACAATCACTGCGTAACTCTGTGAGCATAAGGTTATCCTCCGGCTCCTTGAAGGAGAATCTCGGAGGCAAATCTTGAACTCTTGCAGAGAAAGAGAGCACCAGGGTGGGCCTTGAGTGAATGGCCTTACCTTGACCTTCTGACCAGGAATTAGACCCAGTGCTGGAGTCTGAAAATCCATTCCCTAATCCCTGCGCCAGATCTCCTTCCTTCAAGACAAACGGCAATTGCACATTCCGTCCGCAGAAGCTCTGTTGACGTCAGTCCAAGCGCTGCCTTCTGTGAAAAGAGAGAGAGAGAGAGAGAGAAAGAAGCAGTCCATTGGGGCTGATCTGGCCGTCTTCAAAGCTGGGAGGCTGGCAAGTCAAGAGGCAGCTCAGGCTGCACAGCGTGACCCAGATTGGTGTCAGGTCATCCACTTGGAATCACAGAATCGTGAATTTTAAGAGTTGGAAGAGACCACAAAGTCTCCTTCTTTGGAGAATTTTAAAGAGAGGCTGGGTGGCCATCTGTGAAAGGGAGGGCTTTGATTGTCTCTTCCTGCATGGCAGAATGGGGTTGGACTGGGTGGCCCTGGGGGTCTCTTCCAACTCTGATTCTACCCTTGCTGACTCCCTGGAATTCCCTTTTCTTTCCCATCAAAGTGCTGAATTTCCATTTTTTAGAGAAGTCTCTAGGAGAAAAGGTTCACTTTTTAATTCACTTTCACTTTTAACTCAATTTTAATTCACTTTCATGTTAAGCATTTTTGTTTTTAATTTCCAATTTTCAGAACCAGATCTGACCACTTCGGTACCATCCAACTGTTCAGATTTAGCAGGGGCCCTTTTCGCACGCAGTTTTTTTTGCGCGAGGGCCCCTTGAGTGGCGCGTAAATGAAGCGTCGGTCCGTACGACGCACTTCCCACTCACGCGACGCTCAGGAGCCTAAAGCGGGACGCACGCGCATTTTATTATTTCCGGCTATAAGCCGGAAATACTGCTCGGTCGTGCAATGCTCGCGGGGCCCTCGCGCACTTACCTGCATGCGGTGCGCCGAACAAGCCAGCCCGGTCGCGCTTCCTCCCCCAGTGCAGCCTACAGCTCCCAGACTGTGCTGCGAAAGGAAGAGGCAGGGCGCTAGCCGACGGTCGCGCTACCAGGGACAACCTGCGGGACGAAGGAGCGGGGAAGCAGCAGCGTTCCGGATGAGGCTTTTCGCGCAAGACACACACACCCCCGCCGCTCAAACGGGTAATGTGCAAAAAGGGCCTGGGACAGTCCAAATTAATCCTCTGCAGTCCGACGTTTTCAGCTGCCTTGAAAATGTCCCAGTGTTTCCTTCCTCGTCCTTTGTCTTTGCTTTGCTTCAACTACTGCAAACTGGAGTTCAAATGGAAAACTAATTTGCACTCAATTAGCACAGCAGGGAGAAGAACAGATATCAAGTTCCTGGAGATTTCTAGGGACAAAAGTCAGCCCATTGCATGTGACAGCTTTATGGGGTTTTGCCCCTTATCTGCAGGGGAGTGGCGTACCTGTCAACTTCTGAACGCTTTTCCCACCTCTCCATCCTCTTGCAGGTGGTGCGAGACCAGATTTCTCA
Organism: Ctenosaura bakeri; assembly: GCA_948474755.1. Classification (NCBI taxonomy): domain Eukaryota; kingdom Metazoa; phylum Chordata; class Lepidosauria; order Squamata; family Iguanidae; genus Ctenosaura; species Ctenosaura bakeri. The sequence continues at coordinate 852,266 of CAOLHI010000302.1, read as the reverse complement.
CTGCACCGTGAAGCTGCGCCAAACCACTGGCCTCATGGAGTACTGTTTGGAAGTCATCAAGGAGAACGACCCCAGTGGATTCCTGCAGGTTAAAGCTTTCTTTTTCCCTTTCCTTTCTCTCATGATAAAGTAGAATTTTCCTCTTCTTTTTTTTTTAAATTTTATTGAATTACCAAATTATACAAGCAATCAGAAAAAAGAAAACAGACATAAGTTACACAGTATTAATAATAACATATCCATCTAAGTGGAATCATATAAAAAAGAGTGATAAAGATATGAAAAGAAAGCAAAAGACATGAAAAATAATAGAGAGGGGAAAAAAGAGAATAAAAGAATAACTACTCAGTACATAAAATGTACCATATCTATCCTGAGAATGAATTTAATATGTATCTATGAATTTAATATTTATCTATCTATTAGTAAAATCTCAATACTACTTATATCCATCATCCTTAACTACCAAGGTTATAATAATATTTAACCAGAAGTATCTATAGTAAAGGGTGTATTATCTTTATCATTACTATTAAATCCTCATACAATAAAAATATCCTTCCAATTATCTTTCCATAATTTATTCATTGGAGCCCATACCTTTACAGTCTTATTTCTATCCATCTTCTCATTTAACATGGCAGTTAGCAGATCCATTTGGAACATTTCATGCAATTTCATTATCCAATCTTGTTTTTTGGGAATTTCTGTATTTTTCCATTTTGAGGCATAAAGAATTCTTGCTGCCGTTACCATATACAATAATAACCTCCCATATTCCTTTTGATATTTTACATTCACTACCGTAAACATATTTAATAAATATAACTCCGGATTACGTAACAAATGTATTCCTAATATTTGATTAATTTGATTATGAATAACATTCCAGTATTCTTTAGCCTTTTTACATGAATTTTCCTCTTCTAATCACTGTTGTCCTGCTGCCAGGAGACTTTACTCTCTATGTCCTAAATCTAGTTGCTAGTCTCAGCTACTACTGATGACAGTTAAAGAGAAGAATGCAAAGGCAGAGTTATAGCTGAATATTAAGAAAATAAAAGTAATGACCACAAAAATTTATATAAATTCAAAGTTTTGGGCACCACTGTTCAAAAAGAATATTGACGAGCTGGAATATATCTGGAGAAGGACAACCAGGAAATGAACAAGCCCTATGAGGAACACCTTAGGAAGTTGGATATGCGTAGCTTGGAAAACAGAAGATTGAGAGATGACACGATTGCCGTTTGTAAGCATCTTGAGGGATGTCACGTGGGAAGCAAGCTTGTTTTCTGCGGCTCCAGAGATTAGAACATGAACCAAAGGGTTCAAGGAAGATTGCAAGAAAAGAGATTCCACTCAAACATTAGGAAGAAGTTCCTGATGGTAAGAGCTGTTGTACGGGGGAATGGTGTGCCTTGGAAGATCATGGAAGCTTCTTCTTAGAAGCCTTAAAAGAAAGGTTAGATGGCCATCTCTTGGGAGTGCTTTAACTGTGTATTCTTGGCAGGTGGTTGGACTGGATCACAGAATCATAGCTTCATGGGGTTGGAAATGACCCCCAAGGGCCATCCGGTCCAACCCTATTCTGCCATGTGGGAAGACACACTCAAAGCACTCCTGACAGATGGCCATTTGTCTCTGTTTAAACCTTGGGCCCAGCCTTATGATTCTATAATTCTAAGCACAATGAAGATATCAAAATTATTCAAGATTTTCTCTACCTTGCCTCACAGAATCATAGAATCATAAAAGAGACCCAGAGGCCATTGAGTCCAACCCCCTGCTATGCAGGAACACACATCAAAGCATTCCCAACAGATGGCCATCCAGCCTCTGCTTAAAAACCTCCAAAGAAGGAGACTCAGCCACACTCCATGGAGGCAGCAGATTCCCCTGCCGGACAGCTCTGACCATCAGGAAGTTCTTCCTGAGGTTCAGGTGGAATCTCCTTTCCTGCAGCTTGAATCCATTGCTCCTTGTCCTAGTCTCTGGAGCAGCAGAAAACAAGCCCACTCTCTCCTCGATGTGACATTTCTCCAAATACTTAAACATGGCTATCATGTCCCCTCTTCACCTTCTCTTCTGCAGACTAAACATCCCCAGCTCCCTAAGCCGCTCCTCATAGGGCTTCATGGCTTCCAGACCCTTCCCCATTTTGGTCGCCCTCCTCTGGACGCATTCCAGCTTGTTGACATTTTTCTTGACCGGAACTGGACACAAGATTCCAAATGAGGCCTAATCAATGCAGAATAGAGTGATACCATCACGTCTAGACACCATACTCCTATTGAGGCAACCAAGAATCGCGTTGGCTTTCTTAGCTGCCGCGTCACACTGCTGACTCATGTTCAGCTTGTGATCTACCAAGACTCCTAGATCCCTTTCACACGTACTGCTATCCAGACACATGTCCCCCATCCTATAGTTGTGACTTTCATTTTTTCTGCCCAAGTGCAGGACCCTACATTTCTCTCTGTTGAATTGCATTTTGTTAGCCTTGGCCCAGCTCTCCAATCTGTCAAGGTCGTATTGAAATTTGATCCTATCCTCTGGGGTGTTAGCAACCCCTCCCAGCTTGGTATCATCTGCAGATTTGTTCAGGATGCCCTCCAATCCTTCATCCAAGTCATTGATGAAGATGTTGAATAGCGTTAATCAGTCATTACTCAAAATGGCAACTGTAGCCAGGAAATCAGAAGTCTATGACTAAGGGTTGAAACTAAGACTAATGGTAGCCAGGAAATCAAACGAAGGCTAAGACTATGGATAGCTGTGAAGGAACTGGGTAAGATTGTTCAGTGTAAAGATATATCATTGAATATCAAAGTCAGTCTCATGCATACTATATATGGGAGTGAAAATTGGAGAGTGAAGGAAGATGGTAGGAAGAAAATCAATTCATCTGAAGTATGGTGCCGGAGGAGAGTTCTGTGGATATTATGGGCTGCCGAAAAGTCAAATAAATGAGTCTAAGAACAAATCAAGAGAACTTCCAACAGTCGTGAAAATGACTCAAGTGTCCTTCTTTGGATATTGTACTTTGGACATATCATGGGAAAACAGCACTTACTTGGAAAAAAACAATAATGCTTGGAAAGGTGGAAGGCAGTAGGAAAAGAGGAGAACCTCATTACAGGTGGACAGACTCAATCAAAGAAGCCATGGGTGCCCTGAATTTCCAAGACCTGGGCAGGGCAGTGATGTGTTTAAGTCTTTTACTCCAAGTCTCAAGTCAAGTCTCAAGTCTCCACCTTCAAGTCTCGAGTCTCAAGTCCTTGCAAGATACTTTCATGTCAAGTCTCGAGTCAAGTCTGAGAGCCAACTTTATACCCCAACCTATATCCCAGAACTTCTGGACAGAATTGAATAAAGTCAGTTTTAACCATTTAAGTAGAGTTGACCCTCCACTTTTGTGATTGTGCCCTCTGCAGCTTCAGAAGTGGGGAATAGGATCCTTCTTATTCCCCATTGCTTAAAGCTTCAGGAGCTTTATATGGAAGGATCCTTCCTCCTCAAGGCCACTGCCTAACACATTTTCTGTTCCCCTCTGAGATACGCACCCTGCGCTCTTGGCATGAGTCTTCCCTTCTGCTCTTAGGAAAAGTTTTAGAAAGCTCCTCCTATATGTAGCAGGGACAGGCTGCTGAGCAGACCCCAACCCCACCTCCAGCCCGTTGCCTAACCCATTTGCTCTTCCCTCTGAGAAATGGGTCCACATTTTGGGCTTGAAACAGATTGTCATGTGACCTGTAAGTGGTAAGGTTTCTGCATAAATGTGTTCTGTTACTGAACCAAGTACAGCAAGTCATTCACTCAAAATACCCAAGTCTCAGGTCGAGTTGAGTCGGTGTGTAATTTTTGCTGAGTCAAGTCCAAGGCTCTTTTTGCACGCAGTTTCTGTTGTACAAGGGCCCCTTGAGCGTCGCGTGAATGGGAGCATCGGTCCGTATGACGCACTCCCATTCATGCGATGCTCACGAGCCAAAGCGGAACGCACGCACATTTTATTATTTTCGGCTGGGAGCCGAAAATACTGCGCGGTCACACAATACTCCCGGGGCCCTTGTGCACTTACCTGCCATGCAGTGTGTCAGATGAGCGGGCCGGTCGTGCTTCCTCCCCCAGCGCAACCTACAGCTCCCAGGCTGCGCTGCGGAAGGAAGGGGCAGGGCGCTAGTGTGACAGTCACGCAACCAGGAAGCCAGTTGCGGGAGAATGGAGGAGCAATGCGAGTGCCTTGCGCAAGAGGCTGCTTGCGCGGATGGCACCCCCCACCTCCGCAAGCAGGTAACTGAAGTGACTTAAATCTGACTTGAGTCCAAATCAATCGACTTGAGTCTGCATCACCGTTAAGATCAAGGTCTCCTGGAAGTCTCTTGTTCAAAGAGTCAGCGTAAGCCAAAGTCAAATTGATAGCAAAATAACAGTGGGAGCTGACATGGGGTGGAAATCCAAAGAATCAAACAAAAAGGTAGGTATAATTCATATATTCACATTTATTTCAGTTTTCACACACTGATAAACACATGCATGAAGAAGTAAAAAAAAGAAGAAGCTACGAAAGAGAAAGTAAAATGGAAAACATATTAACCAAAACCATCCCTCAAACATTGGCCATTTCCGCACTGGACTGTTATAGTGCTATTATTCCACTTTCAACATCCTATGGAATCCTAGGTTTTGCAGTTTAGGGAGAGGATGTTGAAAGTGTAGTAGCAGCACTATAATAGTCCAGTGCAGAAACGGCCATTGTTTTCTTCCCTCCCCTCTCCCAGCCCTTGACTTCCTACTCTTCATGACTGCAGTTATTTAATAAATACAAATATTATCTCTCCTCTTAATTTTTCTCTTTTCTTGTATATGATCATCTTCTCTGACACCCAGCAAAGAAAAAAGATGGATATAATAATGAATGATAGCTTGAAAAATATAGAGAACACAGAATAACCAAAGGCAGTTAAATATGGCCAATAACCAACCATGTGATACAATACAGAGCAATGCAAATATCAAGACAGAATAATACCAAACACTTTGACTAAGCACTACAAATGCAAAGAACAACTTAACCCAAAGAACACAGGCCAACTTAAGCCTATCAGCAATGAAATATAACTTTATCTCATGCAATATAGCAGGGGCAGCTGCACAGTAAACAATAGTCTGAACGTAAATGGAGAAGTCCATGATGAACAAAGGAGTCACAAACGCACTGCAGTCCGCTCCATGCTGGAACACAGAAAGCCCAACTATATGCATACAAACGCTTCTGGAAATGTGAGGGAATTTCAATGAGGTTTCATCAGAAGTTAGCAGAAAATAACATCATCCATAATTATCCCAAGGTCGAAGACACAGTCAGCCCTCCACATTTGCAGGGTTCACTTTTGCAGATTTGATTATTCACGGATTATTTGCTGTCACCTCTGCTACCTCCCTATGTCATTTTTAATAGGGACTGCAAGCCTCATGAGGCTGAGAAACTGCGAACAAGGCTTGTAAGTCCCTATTAAAAATGGCGTGGGGCAACAGTGGAGGTGGCAGGAAGCCCCACCAGCCCCCCACTTCTGCCTTGTGAAGGAATGTCAGCTGCCTGCCTAGCGAGCCTGAAAACTGGGGTACTTGTTTAAGCAAACAAGGACCTCCAAAAGAACCTCTGGCATAAACTACAGCCTAGAGGAAAAACAGCCACTTCAGACCGCAATAAGGAAAAATACAAAAGGTTTATTGCAGGTAACAAATTAAGGCATTTAGCAAAAGTCTGACATAAAGTTAAACAGTAAAAACAGCAGAGTAACATACAAACCAGCACAGCAAGGAAACAAGAGAAAGAGGGGAGAGGGAGAATGCTTCCTCCAAACAGCATATATACACTCCACACAGCTGTACATTATCAGGTACTTTACAAGTGCCTTAGTCAAACACATAAATTAACATACAGCTGCGTAGCCTCATCTCAGTCTACACCTTGAGCTTAAAGGGTGAGAGCGGAAGAAGCAGCGCAGCATCAAGTAAGCTTAACCCTTTACATATCGTGACAAGGAACCCTGAAGCCTCAAAGGAATCTACAGTGGGTTGAATATGGTGGTCCTACTTTTATCGTGTGTTAAATATGGTTTGGGAAGGTCTAGAGCAGTGGTTCTCAACCTTCCTAATGCTGCGACCCTTTAATACAGTTCCTCATGTTGTGGTGACCCCCAACCATAAAGTTATTTATTTATTATTTACAATGCTTCCCCCCCCCGGCAAAGGCCGCCTCGCCGGCCAGGAACATATGGGCGGGCAGGGAGGGAAAGAGGAGCCATGCGTCTCCCCTGGGAAAAAACTCCAAGACCCCCCCCCCGGGCTCTGCTTCTGCTTCGCTCTCATTTCTGCTGGGGGGGGGGCAATGTGGGAAAAGTTTCCAGAGTGTCGACCCTGGCCGGGGGGGGCAGAAATCCCAGTGCCTTTGTCTTTTGCGCCGAGCGCAGCTTGCCCCCCGGAAAAGTGCGGCCTCAATTTAATCATCTTGGCTTCCAGGGAGAGTTCAGATTTGATTTGCTCTAGGTCCCCTTCACGTGTTTTTAGCAGTCCGAGGTATCCTTGCAGCCCCCGGCCCTTCCGTGGCGAGTAGGGCAGGGGCCGTGGCAAGGAGGGGACCTGCCCCTGTGCTGCTGCGGCCCCCCCAAGCTGGCCCGTCAGACGGGAGGTTCTCCCGGTAGCGGAGAAGGGGAGCGATTTCAGTCCCTTCTGAACAGGGGGCAGGAGGACGCGAGCCCATGGCTCGCGCTTGCGCACCACCACCGAGGAGGGAATGGAGCCTAAGACCATCGGAAATACATCTGCATCAATAGGAGTATGGTATCTAGATCGAGGGAGGTACTGGTACCACTCTACTCTGCTTTGGTTAGACCCCATCTTGAATACTGTGTCCAGTTCTGGGCACCCCAATTCAAGAAGGATATTGACAAGCTGGAGCAAGTCCAGAGGAGGGCAACCAAAATGGTGAGAGGCCTGGAAGCCATGAAGCCCTATGAGGATAGACTTAGAGAGCTGGGTATGTTTAGTCTGCAGAAGAGAAGGTTAAGAGGGGACATGAGAGCCATGTTTCAATATTTGAAGGGATGCCACGTAGAGGAGGGAGAAGGCTTGTTTTCTGCTGCTCCAGAGACCAGGACGAGGAGCAATGGATTCAAGCTGCAGGAAAGGAGATTCCACCTGAACCTCAGGAAGAACTTCCTGACGGTCAGGGCTGTCCGGCAGTGGAATCTGCTGCCTCGGAGTGTAGTGGAGTCTCCTTCCTTGGAGGCTTTTAAGCAGAGGCTGGATGGCCATCTGTCGGGAGCGCTTTGAGGGTGTTCCTGCATGGCAGGGGGTTGGACTGGATGGTCCCTGGGGTCTCTTCCAACTCTACATTTCTATGATTCTATGATTAAATTGAGGCTGTCGTACTTGTGAAGACCTGATTCCCTAGAAAAGACAATACATGGGAAGGTAGAAGGTAGGAGGAAAAGAGGAAGACTGCATTACAGGTTGATAGACTCAATCGAGGAAGACACAGCCCTGAGTCTGCAAGACCTGCGCAGGGTGGTTAGTAAAAGGGTGACCTGGAGATCTCTCATTCATAGGGTTGCCATAAAGCAAAGTCAACTTGATGACAATTAATAACAACAGCAATGCAATATTCCAGACTCCAAAGTTGCATTTCAGAGATAAAACAAATAGTGTTTGTACCTGTAGCATTGCATAGATCAGTTCCTTTGACTCCATGAGTCTACTCTAGTTAGGACTAGCAACTGGATTTAGCTGCCTGTATTTCTCCCCTTGCAATGATTTTTCTGGTCTCCTTTGCCATCAGATTTCTGACGCGCTGATCCGAAGGGTTCACCTGACAGAGGACCAGTGGGGCAAAGGGACGCTCTCCCCACGGATGACGACGGACTTTGATCTGAACCTGGACAGCGCCCCGTTGCTGCAGTCCATCCACCAGCTCGACTTTGTGCAGATGAAAAGTAAATGCATTCATTTTACATTTTGCCTCATCAGAAGGACGAGTCAGCTGCAACCCGTGACCAAAAGCATCCTCAAAATGAATGTAGATGATCTGCCTAGGCTACCATAAAAAATCAAAAGAGATGATTTATATTGTGGATAACTGGTGCTTACCACTTACTGCTTCCACAGCACATGTAAGTCATTTCTACACTAGACTATTATAGCGCTATTATTCCACTTTCAACATCCTATGGAATCCTGGGGTTTGAAGTTTAGGGAGGGGCTTTTGAGGGTTAGGGTTAGGGTTTTGAGGCCCTTCCCGAAACTGCAAACCCCAGGATTCCATAGGATGTCGAAAGTGGAATAATAGCACTATAACAGTCTAGTGCAGAAATGGCCTTACTTACTGCTTACACAGATTGGAAGGAAAGTGTGGCTAGACTCACAAGCTGTCACTTTGGAAGACAACTACAGGTGGAGGCAATAGTGTTCGTTATTAAAATATTGCAATGGCTAGAACCAGCATTAGATTTTGGGTATACATGATATTTTATAAAATAGTGTTTGCTTGATGGATGGAGAGATCATTTGGAGGGATTTTTTTTTTTCAAAAAGCTATTTTCTGTCTGTTTTTTTTTTTAAAACAACAACAACCAGCAGTTAAAAAGGAACATGTTGGTAACATATTGGACCGCTGAATCCTGGAAGCGTTCTCTTTTCTTTTCTTTTTTGGATAACAACTCTCAGAATCTCCCAGTCAGTTCAGAAAGGAAAGTTTTTTAAACATTTTTATTATTTATTGGATAAAAAAACACAAACTAATACAAAACACACAATAAATAAAAAAGCATATTAAAAAAACAAGATAACAATCCATAAAAAAAAATAGTATGTGCCAACAAAGAAAAAACCACCACAAATATCAACCTAAACTAATAAATAGCTATAGACAATTTAAAAATTGGTTCAGACCTCTGTTGCATACAATATATAGTAGTCAGAAAGAACTGCTAATCTGTTAACTCATAAATTGTCACTAGATCTAATATTGGGTGCTTAGATTAAATTCTAAAATACAGATGATAAATTTACTAAGTTAACGTATACCTATACTTTCTAAACTTTCCCCCCAAATTTAATTACTGTTTAACTGTTAATAATCAAAATTAATAATGCTTAATTATCAGAATGCAATTTTTGTGTCTCTAATATGTGCAGTAAAATCATTCTGTTTCTTAATTCACTAACACCAATTTCCTTAAAGTAATCTTAAACACTCATGGCATATATGTGAAACAAAAGAGGGGGAAAAATTAGTACAGCAAAATAGTTATCTATAGAGTTTCCATGGGAGCTATAGACCCAAAAAGGAACATTTCCAAGTGCAGATGCTAAGAAGTGATGTTACTTGTTACTCTTATGTCACAAGCAAAATTTACCCTTTTTTTAAGGTCATGCTAACATTAACACGTGAAGGTTTTTTTCCCCCAGCTATGTTTGCAAATTCTGCCCTCTTTCTCCGTGAAAGCAAAGTTCCCACACCACTGTGAATGCATAGCAGGCTATTCGGCCGACCCCTCCCGAAACTGCAAACCCCAGGATTCCATAGGATGTTGAAAGTGGAATAATCATGCTATAAGAGTGTAGTGCGGAAATGGCTGATGGCGGGCAGGGCCTTACATCCCTCTCCCAGAACTGTAAATTGCATAAGCGCTTCATAGCTTTATATCACTTGTACATCCAAACTCTCAATCGCTGGCGAGCCTGGCTATTTTGCTATAACTATCTCACAAGTTTATTTTTAATATGCATTAATCATTTGTTTTCCTTTCTCCTCCTCCTCAGCAGACCTGGGTGTTTAGTGTGTTTTTCCTTTTTGCTTGTCTGCATTTTCATTCAACAGCTGATGGGGTGGTTAATCCACTCGGGTTTTTAGTCTGAACGTTACAAGAAATTTTCAAAGTGCTGAAGCTGTTCTGGAGATATTCAATCCCCTTTAAAATTGGGAGTAAAACCCAGAGTGTATTCACCGTCCAGCTGCCCAGTTGGCCTGGTAGCCACCTAGCCATTAGCTGTAATGTTCCCCAGGCCATGTGCAGCAGTGATGGACTCAGGAAGCACCCAGGGACCTGTTTTGCTGCATTAGAAAAAGTGGGAAGTGAATCTAAGTGGGCATAAACATTCCTTCCTTCACTTGGCATTCATTTTATTTTTATTTTTATTTATTTATTTGTATCCCGCCTCTCCATATGGACCGAGGCGGTGAACAACTTACAAATAGCATGTATTTCTATACATGCCCCCAACAAGCTGGGTACTCATTTTACCGACCTACGGAAGGATGGAAGGCTGAGTCAACCTTGGAGCCGGGCAGGATCGAACTCACAACCTTGTGGCTTGCAGTACTGGCATTTAACCACTGCGCCACCAGGGCTCATCTAAGATTGGTGCCTCTATATTTATTCCACTGGGCACATGATCTCTTCTTGTTTGACTTTTGCCCATCTGCTTGCCTTGGCATTCATTCCTGTCCCCTTGGTCAGCTCTGTTGCATTTCCACATGATTGCAAGCCCATCTGGAGAGTCACAGAAAAGCAGAGAGGGCCCAGCAGGCAGGACTCTCTCACAAGGATATCTGTCTGTGCATTTGCGTGTGTGCTCATATGTCCCGTAGTGGCACTTTTATAGCCTTGCCAGGCAGAGAAATCTGGAATGCTGCCTTCCCTATATCTGGTAAAATTAAGTGGTTTCCTTGAGTCTACAAGCAATCAGACCTGTGAGCTGAGCTTTCTGTGAGGCTGTTCGCCCTAGGCCATTTCCGCACTAGCCTGTTATAGCGCGATGATTCCACTTTCAACCTCCTCTGGAATCCTGGGGTTTGCAGTTTCGGGAGGGGCTGGCCAGCCCCTCCCGAAACTGCAAACCCCAGGATTCCAGAGGAGGTTGAAAGTGGAACCATCGCGCTATAACAGGCTAGTGCGGAAATGGTCCTAGTTTGGTCACCGCAAAAAAAAAGTCCTCAACTGAACTTTGAAACAAAGCCTTAACATACCTGCTAACTGTCCCAACATGGCAGGGACTGTCTCAATTAATCCTCTCTCATGCCACAACTCAACTGCTTTTAAAATGTCCTGGTTCCTCTCTCTCCTCCTCCTCCCACTTCCCCCTTTATCCTCAGCTTACTTTAATTGCTGCAAAATGAGTTCCAAGTGCAAAAGTAGGTTGCACTTCATTAACTCAGCTGATGGAGGAGAGGAGAAGCAGAATTTCACCCTTCCTTGTAAGCTTAGGCAAAAGCAGACTGTTACAACCTGTCCTAGCTTGGTTTTTCTTCTTCATTAATAACTTTAGGTTATTAATAACATTAGTAACTTAATAACAGGCATATCCCAGTTTTTATCTGTGAAATGGAGGAACCATACATTAGTCATAGAGGCTGGAACTCTAATTTTTTATTAGATGGACTAAATCCTATTGGATTTATATGCACATTGATTCTTCCTGTAACAGTGGATTCAACGGGTTTACTCTATGCAGAACTAATCAGAGGGATTCCAGCCAATGTGTTAATGTTGGCTGTTGAAAAAGTGACACGCTGCTTGTTACATGTCTTGAAAAAATGACACACTGGCCATTTCCGCACGAGATAGTGCTGTGATTCCACTTTCAACATCCTATGGAATCCTGGGGTTTGCAGTTTCGGGAGGGGCCTCAAAGGCTTGTCTTTTCCTTCCTCAAAGTCCCCTCCCTAAACTCCAAACCCCAGGATTCCGTAGGATGTTGAAAGTGGAATCATAGCACTATAACAGTCTCGTGCGGAAATGGCCACTGTTCCTTTAGGAGCGACATGTTAGGAATATGTTACCAATAAATCCCTTTTTCATTCTTTTGTATTTTCTCTTTTGGCAAAAATTAAAAAGATAGAAACGAGGATCCAAACAGGTAAATGGGCATCGCCTGCTTTTTGACAACTTGTTTTTCAGTGTCCCACTCTTTCAACCTTTGTAAATTATATACGTGCATATTGAGAGCCAGCGTGGTGTAATGGTCTGAGCTTTGGACCCCGGAGTCTTGGGTTTGATTCCCTCTTTGTCCATGGAAACCTATGGGGCGACCTTGGGCACATCACACACTCTCGGCCCAGAAGACCCTGTGATAGGTCACTTTATGGTCAGCATAAGTCAGAAATGACTTGAAGGCTGGGAGAACGTGGCTCATCCAAGGTCAGCCAGTGAGTTTTCGGGATTAAGCAGGGATGTGAACTCCGGTCTCCCAGAATGTTGAGTGCAACACTCAAACCACTGCAGCCTGCTTGATCTTTGCAAATGGCTTTGTTTGCAGGATGGAATTGAATAGTTTTCCTGCATCCATGGTAATTTCTGCCAGCCCCTCCCTAAACTGCAAAGCCCAGGATTCCATAGGATGTTGAAAGTGGGATAATCACGCTATAAGAGTGTAGTGCACAAATGGCCCATATTCACCAAGAGACTGCTGTGGCAATTGCAATGGATGGAGATCCATTACACAGAAGTAGCTACTTCAGTGACCCCACAGCCTGATGTAGAGGCAAATATTGGAGAGCACCAGGTGCTCAGTGGATGGGTTTTTTTTAATTATTGTTTTATTTTAGAAATAGCCCAATGCATTTTGGCCTATGTATATATTTCAATGTCCTTCTACAGAGACAATGCACTATCTTGGAGGAAAACCCTCATCCTCATTCTCTAGTTTATTGTTGGTCCAGCAAATGGAATGAGATTTTCAGCTGCTAGATAGCATCTCTGAACGTATAGGCTTTATAGCGGTACACAAAACTGGAGATGTATTATGATGTAGATATTATGGTATCTCTTTGATTTTTAATTTGACATTTCTATTTGTATTTGTTTCTTGAAGAAGGCCATTGAAATATATGCATCACAAATGCTTTGGGCTTGTTCTAAAACAAAAACAGAAACGAAAACCATCCATTGGGCACTTGGAGACCCATCTCCTCTTTTTCTCTCAGATTCTACAGCCTGATGGGCAATGGGCACTAAGGCGCATTGAGGTGCTCCCCAATGTGCATCTGACATCAGCTAGAAGTGCCAGAGTGCAGTGAGAGAACCTGATGCGCATCAGAAGTACCCAATGTGGATGGGAAGTGACCAGTGTGCACTGGAACACCCTCGTTAGTGCCTGGATCCCCCTCTTTGCAATTCACTAACAAGTTTTCATTACATTTCTGCAGTGTAGCTACAGATTTGTAAAGGTTCAAAACATAAACTGTGATGCAGGATCCCGGTCTCAAACTGGGAGTCACCATTTATCCCATCCCTAGTGAAGCATCTCATCCAAAGAGAAGCATGGCCAAGGAATGTGGCTGAACAGATCTCTCCCAACAGTTTTGCTTCTCAGTGGGGTGGATTTCAGCCATTCTTCAATATAGCTTCAGTACCTTGTTTTATTTGAAAAACCTGGAGTAGATGCACCACCCCACTGACATGGAAGTGACCCAAACATTCTAATCCCTGCAACTGGTTGCAGCTACTGCTCATTTCTGTTGTTGCTCTGATTAAGCCAAGTGTTCTCACCAGTGCTTTCAGAACTTGTAGGTGATGGGAGGAAGTCAGGGTTACACTAATTTCTGTTTAGCTTCCTCCCCAGTACCGGCCCCTCCAATTCTTCAACTGGAAGAATGCTGCACTCACAACAACAGTGCCACCCTGTCATGGAAGCAACCACCGCTGTCCACAGTGCAGGTGGAAGGATATATCCTGGAGCTGGATGATGGGAATGGCGGTCAGTTCAGGGTAAGGATGATGGAGAGGCACCTGGATGGCTGGCAGGTCCAAGTAGGAGCTCTCTCTCTCCGTCTTTTCTCTCTGCGTAGCTGTGATGGATGCCTTCCAAAGGAGGTTGGAGAGCTACCTGCTGAGATCTTTCAGCTGGAGATCCTGCACTGAGCAGAGGGTTGGGCTTCATAGTCCAAAGGGCCCCTTCCAACCCTATGATTCTATGACTCTAAGACAATACCTTGTGATTGCACACACTGGCCTAGGTTGTTTATTTCCTCCACCTTTACTTCTACATGAACTAGGTGAGAAAGCTCCATCCAGCACTTTGGCTGGGAATGAAAGGACATCAGGGGTGGGAAACCAGCCATGTAGCTATAGTCGGGGGAGGAAGAAGGCATTGCCCCCAAAATAAGACTCCTGCTCCCAAATTTTCCTTCAGTCCCAAATGACGAGCATTGCTATCAGGAATTGAATCCACACACGCAAATAGTACAGTGCATAAACACTATTTATTTGGAGTGAGGTACATTGTACAAGACTTTAGTGAGGGGACTGCAGTTCGGAAGCAAATACCAGAGCTTTAGAATCCCTGCTTTCCCTTCCCCTTTTCCAAGATGAAGCTAGAAGCCATGAAGCCCTTCATAGGGCTTCATAGAACGCCTTAGGGAGCTGGGTATGTTTAGTCTGCAGAAGAGAAGGTTAAGAGGGGACATGATAGCCATGTTTAAATATTTGAAGGGATGTCACATTGAGGAGGGAGCAGGCTTGTTCTCTACTGCTCCAGAGACCAGGACAAGGAGCAATGGATTCAAGCTGCAGGAAAAGAGATTCCGCTTGAACCTCAGGAAGAACATCCTGATGGTCAGAGCTGTCTGGCAGTGGAATCTGCTGCCTCAATGGAGTGTGGTTGAGTCTCCTCCTTCTTTGCAGGTGTTTAAGCAGAGGCTGGATGGCCATCTGTTGGGAATGCTTTGAAGGGTGTTCCTGCATAGGAGGGGGTTTGTACTGGATGGCCCCTGGGGTCTCTTCCAACTCTACGATTCTGTGATTCCATAAGAGACCTTGAAGACCTTGAATCTGTGAGAGCCAGGCAGGGCTTATCAGTACATTCCTAGCAAATGTTTATCTAACAGTCTCTGGTCCCTAGGCTTCTTGGTTACAAGGAAGCTGCTACTTATGCTAGACTATATATCCCATTACTTTAATATGGAGGATATCCCAACAATTACAAACAGTAAGATGTTTTTCACACCTAAAACTTGTCAATTAGCTATGTTTGCATGTGTTCACCATATCCGCCTCTTTTCTTTGGGTGCCTGAACTGTATTTCTAAATAGTCAACTCACGTCTTGAGTTAATGCAATGCTAGAAATTTGGAGAGTAAGGGGAAATATAGGGGATAGAATTCTTAGTTTTCAGGCAACACTCTCATTTTGCTTCTCCCCTCTGTAGCCACTCCACCCCCAAGATTGGAAGTGTGTAGCTCTCCAAATGTTGTTGAACCTCAACTCCCAGCAGCCCTAACCAACACAGCCAATGGTGTGGAATGCTGGGAAATGCAGTTCAACAACATCTGCAGGGCTGTAGGATTCCCACTCTTGCACTAAACGATTCTCCTGCCTTGGGCTGGGCTAGAGTGTTACCCTGTATATTGGAGGTCCCGGGAGGGGTGCCCAAATAACCAAATAAAAACACACGTTGGGGGAATTTAACTTGAGCACTCTCTCGGCTAAACGAGAGGCAGGGTAACTTTAGCAAGGATCTTTAACCCAATGTCTACGGCTTCAGGTCAGAGAGCAGGCAAGCAAGTTTAAAAGTAACAAAAATAACAGTTTTATTGAAAGATAAACAGCAAATAAAAACAACACACACACTAGCTAGCTTGGAAGCAGAAATGGAGAGCTTAGGGATGGTTAATACGACACCTGGTCTCGTAGTCCTGGAGAGAAAGACGGGTTCCAGGAGAGAAAGCTCAGCGTGGCTGGCTAAGGGGAGCTCCTTAGACAAACCGGCAGCAAGGCGGGATGGAAGTCCAAAGTAGTCCAAGGAAGTCCCAAAAGTGGGGACCTTTTATAGGGCGGATTTTACCTACAGGCTATGTTATGCTCAGTGAGAACAAAGGAAGTTTGGAGCTGGACAAAGGAGTTGGAAAAGGTCAGATTTTACATGATGGGTTTAGCTCTTAAGACAATAGCGTGGCCAGTTCATTAATGGCCCGACATAAAGAAATGGCTTGGCTCTTGGCTGTGGGCTTTGTGTGGATCCAAGCCGAGCAGAGCCGGTTTGCAGGGAGGTTTTTCCCTAAAGCAATGGAGAGGCTTAAGTTGCTTGCCTGAATGGGGTCTTGGAATGTACAGCTCATACGTGCTCGTCCAGGAGGCCTCTGCAAACATGTTGAGTAGGATGGCAGAGAAAGGTCAAGCAAGGGCCAAATTATTTGATGTCAAAAGAATATCTAGTGCTCTCACCCAATGTATCATAACCGTGATAACAAGGGGACCTTCTCATGACCCGACTCACTTCTAAGACCAGTTTCCTGCATTTGGTGTTTAGGAAGTGTATGTCGGAAAAGAAACCATGTGCACCGTGGATGGCCTCCACTTCAACAGCACCTACAGCGCACGGGTCAAGGCCTTCAACAAAACCGGGGTCAGCCCCTACAGCAAGACGCTGGTTCTGCAGACCTCTGAAGGTGAGTCATGGCTGCAAAGATTCTTTTAAGAGGGCTGGTGGGGATTGGTGGTGGTTCTGCCAGCGTAAACTGTGAGGAAGGGAGATGCAGATTGCTGCTGTCTCCCACTTCATTGGGGAAGTGAATCCATTCCAGGTTTTGGCTAGCTTTGAAGGAACTATCCAAGGTGCTGGGCCTGCTAAGGAATGGATTTCAGCGCCTTGGAGAGCTCAGTTAATCTCTGGAGGAGATTTACTGCCCCTATGATATGGGAGACATTAGGCACCCTGTACATGCACCTTCTGTTACTGATTAATAGGCCACTTTTTTGGACGATATACCACATAGATGGTAGGAGGGCCATCTCTAACCTGGTATTCTCAAAATTTGTTTGACTGCAGCTCCTATCAGCAGCAGCTAATGGCCATGCTGGCTGAGGAAGATGGGATTTGTAGTCCAACAGATCTGGAGGGCAGAAAGAACTATACCTATACCTTTGTATCTATTTATATTTTAGCTATCTAATTCTATATCTACATAAATCTGTATCTGTCTGTCTCTATACTTCTATCTATATATCTGTCTACCCATCTACCTTATCTATATCTATCTGTCTCATCTATCTGTCTGTCTGTCTGTCTATCTTATCTATACCTATCTGTAGCTTTCTATCTATCTGCTATTTATCTCTATATCACAATCTATAGTGGTTAACGAGTGCCCTTTAATACAATGCATGTCCTTTGTTTGAGGACTGGATACTTAGCCCCTTATAGGGTTGGGGCATGCCCCTTATCTTATAAGGAAGTTCCCCTATTTGGGGGGTGGAAAACTTTTCCATTTTCATGACTGAATAAGATGCCTGAAAATTCCTATATTTGGGGGTGTGTCTCCTTCATAAAAACAGAAATGTGTGCATCGTGTAATTTGTGAATGTGGACAATATATTAATTTTCCAAATAAATACATGTCCAGGGTAACTGAAATCAGTCCTCTCCTTTAGTATACAAGGACAGTTGGCCTTCCACATTTGTGGGTTTAATGTTTAATGCCTCCCCACCTCAGGCGCTTCTTTTCCAGGAAAACATTCCTGCTCGGAAGCTCTGACTAGGGCATGCAAGACCTTTAAAAACCCACTACTTCTCCTCCTCCTCCTCCTCCACCACCAGCCACTGTATGGCCAGCTAATGATGGCTCACAGCCCAATTTCTGAGCACCACAAACCCTCTCCCAAAGCCCCCCATACCCAAGGAAAGAGATGGGTATGAGAGAGGAAATATAGGGCCACCAAGCTGACCCACTCTCTTTCTCTTTCCTTTCCCAGACCTGGTTTGGACAGAAGATGCCTGCTCTCCCCACCACACCTTGCCCCCCCTTCTCCTCACATTTTGATATTTGTGATTTTTCCACTTTTGCAAGGGTCCTGTGCCCCTAACCCTAGCAAATGTGGAGAGCCAACTGTAGATCACAAACTCATTAGCAGCTACCCCCTGATACCCTACATGTCATGGATTTTGACTGTGCCTTATTGCTATTTTGAAAACGTGGCAACACTAATATTTATCTGTCTGTCTGCCTCTATTATCTCTCTCTACTATGGCGTAAATCCTATTGTTAGTGCCAACTAAAGCAGGCACATTGAATCAACTGGTTTTACCTACGTGTTAACTCACCATTTAACAATTAAATCATTAGATCTCCTCCAGTAGGGATTAACCTATTGGGTTCAGGCCAAGTGCTGTATCAGAAATTCCTGGGAACACATCCTCCTGACATCCCTTTCACATGGTTAAAATGGTAGAGTGAAGGATCCAGCATTCACTCCAAACTCATTTATGCCTCTTACGACCATTTTCTAAAACTTTCTAGCTGTACCACCATATCTGGTGGAGACTCACCCATTTTTTTTTCCTGCATGATGAGTGTTAAGTACTATTTTCTCAACTAGTGGTTCTCAATCTTCCGTACGTCACATTCTGCCAGGCATTTTGTCAATGCACTTGGGTCCGAACCATGGTAGAAACCAAAAAAAAAACCATTTTCTTATAGAAAGGCATTTAAATGTTTACAGGCATTCTGTTATTCTATTACTCATTTGCAGCAAGGTTATTTTAAAATACAGCATTATTGTTTAGTGCAAACACAAGTGCCCGTTGTTACTATAGCATGCCAGAAGATCACAAATGAATCATAGGTAAGATGATGCCACACTTGCAGGTTATGAGGACTGAAGGGGAGCAAACTCACAGCAATTGTTAAGAAATTCTTGGATACCCTTAGGATCTAAGGTGTCACAAAGAGGACATGAGCCTGGCCTATGTGGATCCAGGGTTTTTAGAACCCTTAGGCTGAAGGTTCTCATGGCTGTAAGAATCACTTGGACTATAGACTGCTTCCCCTCTTTGAACAAAACTGACTTGTCCAATTAATCCATTGTTAAGGCTGTGCTGACACTGCTTTCCTGAGACTGGACGACACCCACGGGGACAGATTTTGGACTAGCACAGCATGGTAGCCCGTGGTTTCCATATCAGTGGGGTGGTGAATCCATTCCAGGTTTTAACCTGAACTTTAAAGGTGCTGTCCATAATGTGCAACCCTTTCCACAAAATAGGTTCATCACCTTGAATGGCTCCTTAAAGTTTTTGTTAAAAGTGAAGGTGGATTTAGCTCCCCACATTGATATGCAGAGGCCACCAACCACCACCGCATTAGCCCTGTATCTTCCTGTACTTTGTGAGGAACTGGTCTGGTAACTTCACTTCCCATGTTTTGTTCCTGCTTGATTAACAGTTGTCATGTATCGTTGGATGAGATCTGAGGACACTGTCCCGAAGCAGAGAGGATCAGCAGTAATGCAGAGAGAAGGAAAAGGCTAGTCACAATTGAGTATTGCAGTACCTTGGACAGCTCCCTGGAGACTGCAGAAGTGGCTCCAGGGATGCTTCCTATATCCCCAGGCAGGGTCTGATGGAACTACTTGATCTTGCTGTAAGAAAAACACTAAGAAATATAAAGGGGCACTATGGCTTGGGAGACATAAACTATGATACTACTCAATGGTTTTGAATGGTGCTGTTTGCCCAATTCTCTGAAAGAAAGCAGACCATCCCCAAGAAGGGGTTCCTGAACTGATTGACCGCTCCTTTGTTACACGTTCACTTACAGAGGTATCTGGTGACTCCCATGCCAGTAGGGTTCTGAAACTGTTCCAGGTTTTAGTCCAAACTTTAAATGAGATATCCAAGATCCTGAACCTATTTTGAAGGTTAGTGTTCCTCCTCCAATCCCGCGGCATTTGGATAGGGAGAGGCTTTGGGGATTTGTTGGTATCGCATCTGGGATGACGCCGTACAGACTGAGCTCTGACCTTGAGTTTGCCTTCCTATCTTATGTCTAGACTCCGAACCCGAGGAGCAGGCCCTGACTTTCCCCGTGCCCTTGGAAAGGCTGCAGCTGCGTAGATCCAGCCCTTTCTCTTCTACCCTTAACCTGCAAAACAGCTTTTCGGGGAGATCCTACTTTGAGCACAGAAACTCGTCCCACCACCAAATGACCTTGCATTCCTCTTTGCAATCTCTGAATTCGGCTGGTGGGTGAAACCGAGCACGCCGGGCGTTGCCTCTTGAGCTGTGCTTCTGGAAGTCCCCCGTTTCTTATGTTTTGTTTCAGGGCTCACTCCTTGTTTTGTGGCTGGTTTGCTTCTGCATTTCCTTTTTGGATTTTTTTATTTTTAATTTGGTCCCCTCTCTGCCCCCATCCTCTGCCCGCTGCCCGTGACATCTGCGCAAGGTGGGACCAAGCGTTCTGTGTTGTCAGTGGCCTGCTTTTCCACTGTGGAGGAAACCGTGAGGGTGTAGACATGTGTGACATGTGTGTTTCTGTGTAATAAGTTTGTGGGTGGTTGAACTGCATGGAAGGAAGCCCAGGGAGGTAGCAGCTATGAACAGGCCAGCTGTCTTATCATGGAAGGATCCATAATTAGTTGTCATCATTATAAATTAATAGATTACATATTGCAGTGAAATGCCACAGTTGAGATCCTACAATGCAGAGATGAAGCATAACTAGAAGCCCACAGAGTTACCAGTGAACTGATGCTCACTAGTCATTTGGTTGCCTATTGCTGGCATTTGCCAGAAGAGTGGTGTAGCACAACCACCATCAAACAACGTGAGTGTAGATCTGTATCACAAGTGGGACCCAGAAAGAGTCAAAGAAGAAAAGACACTGAGCAGTGAAATTTTAAAATTTTAAAAACAATTAAATTTTAAAAACAATTAAAAACCCCACATAAAGCAATATAAAATCATTTAAAGGACATACAAAAGTTAAAAGGCAATAGCAATAGCATGTGTATTTCTATACCGTTTATCAGCTAAGTGCTCTCTAAGCGGTTTACAATGTGTTTTTAGCTAATTGCCCCCAATAAGCTGGGTACTCATTTTACCAACCTGCGGAAGGGTAGAAGGCTGAGTCAACCTGGAGCCCGGCAGGATTGAACTCGTGACTTTGTGGCTGCAGTACTGGCATTTAACCACTGTGCCACCAAGGCTCCCTAAATAAAAATAAATAAAACATCTCAATAAGGAGCTTTCGTGCTTACACATTAAAAGCCTGCTTAAACAAAAAGGTCTTTGCCTGCCAGTGAAAGGAAAGCAGGGAGGGGGTCAGCCTAGCCCCCCTATGGAAGGGAATTCCAGAAGGTGGGAGCAGCCACTGAGAAGGTCCTGTCTCCCGTGTCCTCACCTGGCGAGACTGAGGTGGTAGCAGGACAGAGAGAAAGCCTTCCCCTGCAGATCCTCTGGCAGGTTCGTATGGGAAGATACGGTCTTTCAAATAGTCTAGACCGAAGCTGTATGTGGCTTTATAGGTCATGACCAGAATTTTGAATTGTGACTAGTATTGAACCAGTGAAGCTGGAATTATATGCTCCCTAAAATTGGCCCTGGCCAGCGTTCTGGCTGCCGTGTTTTGAGCCCACTGAAGTTTCCAAACTGTTTCTGAAGGCAGCCCCATGAAATTATAGTTCAGTCTGCCCACTGTATATCCAGGGGTTCTGTTCCAGGAACTCCCACATAAAACAAAAAATGTTAGTGTCACATCCCATTGTAGTCAACGGATGCCATGTGTACACTCCTGCACGCCCACTGTGTCCATACAGTATAATGGGAGCGACGCATTAGTGTGTGTGACCTTGCATTAGTGTGTGCAGAAGTCATGCCAGAAGAGGGAGCACTGTACCCCAACCAGAAGGCGACCACATTGGCTGCCCAGCCCTGCAACAGTCTCACCTTTCTGCCTCTAGTGAGAGGGTGGCCAAGAAAAAAGGATCTTTCTGGAGGGACCAGCGGGCACTTTGGCAGGGCTCAGCTGCAAATATTCAGGCCCCAACACACTGCAGGTCACGTCAGACCTGAATCTGGCAAAAAAAAAAAAAAAAAGGTTCCAAAAATGTAACACAAAAATCAAACCAGGAAATTACAGGTACCCACTTCCTGTTTTGCATTTTGGATTTTCAGAGTGAGGGTTCCAGGCTGGGTGTCTCACCTATTTAGCTCCCAAACTGCCTCTCCTGCAGGTCTCTGACAACATCAAAACCATTCTCCATCCCTCCCCCATTTTTTAAAATCCTGGGGAGCCTCAACAGGTGGACCCCTAGGGCCAGAAGTTGGAAAAAAGGCTTTGGGGTCCATCTGTGCCCCCCGGACACATTTGGCCCACCCTGTGTTCTAGAAAGTGAATTCTGCATCTTTAGTGGACACCGTAGGCCTGCGGTGGCTTCTGGTTCTGACATGTTTTGCTGTCAAACTTTGTCCCCTTTCACAGAGCACCAGAATAGTAGGTCTGGGTGCATCCTATGGAATCCTGGGGTCCGTTGTTTGGTGAGGTGCTAGAGCTCTCTGGCTGAGAATTCTAAGTACTCATCTCTAAACTGCAAATTCCAGGATTCTGTTGGAAGGAGCCATGGTAGCTAAAGTGGCATAAAAGTGCTATAATTGTGAGTGACAGTTGCTCACAGCTTGTCATTCAAATACACACACGCAAACACTTTCCTTTTTGGAAACGAAGACAGAAATTTGAGCGAAAAGGGCTGTTCCCAGAACAAAGTGAAATGAGAGGCTTATTCCTGTGTATTTATTTAGTGAGACAGAATAAGGAACATTTAATCTAGCCTACTTGCTTCTAGCAAGATGCATGCAGAGCAGAGTTGAGGATGACCCACAACAATTGGGAGGAAGGAAGGAAGGAAGGAAGGAAGGAAGGGTCTAACAAATGACTGCTATCCCCCACTTAGAGACCACAGCACTGTCAGAAAGTGGAATTGGTCGAAAAGTAGAACCCAGTTTTCTTCTCGGAGGGAACATGAGGGAATTATGGAGGCTCACTTGGGAACACACGTGTGTGCTGCTCGCTAAGTCTCTCAGTTGACATAAGGCCATTTCGCACTAGACTGTTATAGCGCTATTATTCCACTTTCAACAGCCCTTCCCGAAACTGCAAACCCCAGGATTCCATAGGCTGTTGAAAGTGGAATAATAGTGCTATAAGGAGCCCTGGTGGCGCAGTGGTTAAATGCCAGTACTGCAAGCCACAAGGTTGTGAGTTCGATCCTGCCCGGCTCCAAGGTTGACTCAGCCTTCCATCCTTTCTCAGGTCGGTAAAATGAGTACCCAGCTTGTTGGGGGCATGTATAGAAATGTTTCGAAATACATGCTATTTGTAAGTTGTTCGCCGCCTCGATCCATATGGAGAGGCAGGATACAAATAAATAATTAAATAAAAAATAAAATAAAAAATATAACTGTCTAGTGCATAAATGGCCTTAGTGCCATTTCACCTCTCAGCTTGCTTTGCAAACCAGCACATGCCAAGCTGACTGAGAGACTTTGCAAGCAGCACGTGCATGGTCCCAAGTGACCCACCGTAATTCCCTCATGTTCCCTACAGGAGGAAGGCAAGTAGGGAAGAACTGACAAAAGAATGGGCCATGCATCAAAAGAATGGTGCATGTCTATCATTTATGATAGTCAAAAAAGTGGGACTTTGAAAAATGAGTGGTCAAAAAGTGGGGACGCCTGTAAATAGACCTCTTCTCCCACCCATGGAAAGTATTTGCAAGTTGCAGCAAACCATCAACGAATGCTTGCAAACTGTAGCAAGCTGCTGCTCTATTAGCTGAGCTGGATCTCTGCATAAAGGCCTTTCCTCTTGCCCAGGGCTGAGCACTCTAAAACAGGAGAATTTTGTATGCTCATCTCCCACCTGGAGATGACCCACAAAAACCAGAGGCTTAGGGCCAGGCCCTGAGATCTGGCAACTGTGCTCTGCAGCCATTGTCAGCTCTCCCCATTCCATTTCCCCACCTACACCATGACCAACATCCAGCTTTTCCATTTTTGTGGGGGGATTCTCCAGTCATCACCCATGGGCACTTGTTAGACACCAACATAAACAATAGGAGAATAACCTCAACATGTTTCCTCTATCTGCCCTATAATTTGGAATGAGGAATGATGCACTGTTTAAGTTGCTAGGCTGCAATGAGGGGTGGGGAGTGCCCCAGCCTTTGTTCTCTCTGTTACACCACCCTTCCCCCCTGTGCTTTTATGGGTTTTGCATCCAAACTGCTTTTGTGCGGCTGGCTTTGGACATTTTGGAACGTTTTTGAATCTTGTGTCTGGTGTGCCAAGAATTTGTGGCTCTGCCTGTTTTCTTGTTGTGTGGAGTTTGCATCTTTGGAAGAAGTTGTCCTTAAGAGGGGATGGGCGGTTTTGGGAAGGGCAGGATTGAAAGGCTGAAAAGTAAATGGAGGCTTTGGACATCAAGCTTTTGCTTCTCTGTGGGTTGTTTATGGAGGCGGTGTATATGGTCCAAAATCAACGTGGCGAAGATCAGGGCTTGGGAACGTGACATTTTTTGGACTACCACTCCCAAAATTGGATTTGGGGTAGTCAAAAAAACAAAAAAGGAACATTCTCAAGTTTAATGAAGACTGCACTATCCCAAGTTGGTACAAATCCATATTCAGTTAAAAGGTCTTTGTTATATTACTGCACAAACAGGACTGTGCTTATTCCCCATTTTCATCTATAACATTCGGCAAAGATCTTTTCAGGTCATGGAATCATAGAATCACAGAGTTGGAATAGACCCCAAGGGTGGCCGGTCCAACCCCATTCTGCCCTGCATGAATCAAAGCACTCTTTCGGACAGATGGCTACCCAGCCTCCATTGGAAAACCTCCAAAGTCCAAAACGAAGCAGGTAGACCTCTGATGTATGAGGAACACCATACAAGGCCTATATAAAACCAGTTTTAAAGGAATTCCACTGGATGCCAAGAAGCTTCTAGTTTGAATTCAAGGTACTGGTAATAGCATTTGAAGCCCTAAATGGCCTAGCACCTTGATACCTATAGAGTCATAGAGCTGGAAGCGTCCGTAAAGGCCAGATCCAGCCCAACCCTGTTCTGCCATGCAAGAACGCACCATCAAAGCACTCCCAACAGATGGCCATCCAGCCTCTTCCAAACAGAGTAAAACGGAACAAATTAAAACATCCCTGAAAGTATACCATTTTAGAAAATAATTAAACAACTTATAATGTTAAAACAGTTACCTCCAATGAAGGAAACTCCATCAGAAGAGACTCCACTGTCCAACTGCTCTTACCAT
The DNA here is from genome assembly GCA_948474755.1 of Ctenosaura bakeri. NCBI lineage: Eukaryota > Metazoa > Chordata > Lepidosauria > Squamata > Iguanidae > Ctenosaura > Ctenosaura bakeri. Next base: position 827,161 of record CAOLHI010000302.1, on the reverse strand, counting down.
CTGCAAGTTCTTCCTAATGTCTAATGTTTCAAATGTTGGCCAGTATTCTGTATCAGCAACTTAGGCCCTTTCCGCACCTTACTTTCTTTCGGTGCTGGGGTGCAGGGATCACGCGAGCAGCCTCCAGCGAGAGGCTCCCGCGTCTGGGGTCCTTCGGCTCCGCACGAGCTGCCTGCTCACGCGAGAGGCCCACCTCTGTTGGGAGATGATGTAAAGCACCAAGACAAAGTTATCTCCGAAGCTGATGCTCTCTGGACACATTGCCCCAGAGGCAATCTTATATAGCAGAGTTTCAAAAACAGCGAAAGCGTGTGCAGCGGAGTACAACTACAACAAAAGATACATTATTGCTCTGACCACTCTCCCCACAGGTTAGTTACTCACAGACACAGAGAGTGTCATCCAAAATACCTGGAGGCTTTAATCTTCTCAGTTGCAATACGTACAACGATATACAGGATATGCAGATCAATAGCAGATACACAGGCAGAGATTCATGCAGAGATATTGGCAGACATAGATCCAAGCAAGCAGAGAAAGAGCAAGCATTCCCGCTTCTCTTTTATGCAATCCTGCTTACAGGTCATCAGTCTGGGCCATTAGCATGATGCAACACCTTGCCATGTTTGCAGTATCATGACTCAGCCCTAACTGCATGTCCCCTAGGAAGCGTGTCATCACTTGCTTAGTCATTCCCCAGGTGTTTCACAGGTGCATCAAAGGTATTTTCCAATGGAACAAATGACATTGCATTTTTTTATCCAACAGCCTCTTCCTTCTGCAGTGCAGCCTGGGACCTTCCCAGGCTGCGCTGGGCAGGAAGCGCAACTGACGCAGCTCCAGAGGCTCCGCATGCCAGCTAAGTCCACGCAGGGCCCAGGAGCACTGCGCAATCATGCACCATTTTTGGCTTCTAGCTAAAAATGAAAAGGAGCATGATCGGCGCCTGCTGGCCCCTGGAGCGTTGCACCATTGTGTGTGCATCATGCAGATCGCTGCTCCCAGTTGTGCGATGCTCCAGGCCCTCTTTTGCATGGAAAATGGCGTGCGAAAAGGGCTATTGTTGAGTACATGTAGCTAAGCAACTTCTTCCCCCCAACTCTTTCCCCCAAAGCTCACAGAAGCATCATTCACCCATGCTCTGATTGCTGGCAGAAAGGTGGTCCCAGTAGAACCGGTCAGAATAGAATCCTAGAATTGGAAGAGACCTCCAGGGCCATCCAGTCCAGCCCCCTTCTGCCATGCAGGAGGACATAATCAGAGCATTCCCGACAGATGGCCATCCAGCCTTTCTTTAAAAACCTTGGCAGGAGGAGACTCCACCACACTCCCAGGCAGCAGCGTATTCCACTGCAGAACTGCTCATACCATCAGGAAGTTCTTCTATGAGCAAGCTTGTTTTCTTCTGCTCTGGGGTATACAATAGGAACCAATGAATTCAAATTGCAGGAAATGGAATACATTGTTTTCTGTAAGATCTGTTCGGCAGTGGACTAGACAGCTCCAGATGGCAAGTGGAGTCTCCTTCTTTGGAGATTTTTAAACAGAGGGTGGATGGCCAATGCAATTCTCGGCTGCATCAATAGGAGTATGGTGTCTAGATCGAGGGAGGTACTGGGACCACTCTACTCTGCTTTGGTTAGACCTCATCTGGAATCCTGTGTCCAGTTCTGGGCACCCCAATTCAAGAAGGACATGGTCAAGTTGGAGCAAGTCCAGAGGAGGGTGACCAAAATAGTAAGGGGCCTGGAAACCATGAAGCCCTATGAGGATAGACTTAGAGAGCTGGGTATGTTTAGTCTGCAGAAGAGAAGGTTAAGAGGGGACATGAGAGCCATGTTTAAATATCTGAAGGGATGCCATGTAGAGGAGGGAGAGGGCTTGTTCTCTGCTGCTCCAGAGACCAGGACAAGGAGCAATGGGTTCAAGCTGCAGGAAAGGAGATTCCACCTGAACCTCAGGAAGAACTTCCTGACGGTCAGGGCTGTCCGGCAGTGGAATCTGCTGCCTCGGAGTGTGGTGGAGTCTCCTTCCTTGGAGGTTTTTAAGCAGAGGCTGGATGGCCATCTGTCGGGAATGCTTTGAGGGTGTTCCTGCATGGCAGGGGGTTGGACTGGATGGCCTGTGTGGTCTCTTCCAACCCTACATTTCTCTGATTCTATGATTCCGTCAAAGGGAGTGCTTTCATGGTGGCTTCCTGCAGGGCAGAATAGGGTTGGACATAGAATCATAGAATTAGAGTTCCTGCTCTGCAGGAGCACCCATTAAAGCAATCCTGACAGATGGCCATCCAGCCTCTGCTTAAAAACCTCCAAAGAAGGAGACTCCACCACACTCCATGGAGGCAGCAGCATCTTCCACTGCCGGACAGCCCTGACCATCAGGAAGTTCTTCCTGAGGTTCAAGTGGAATCTCCTTTCCTGCAGCTTGAATCCATTCCTTCTTACATACCTACTTACTTATTTATTTATACCCCATCTTTTCTCCAACAGTGGAACGCAAGGCAGCTAACCAGATTAAAATGGAGCAAATTAAAACGTCCATGAAAGCATAAAGTTTTTTTAAAAATAAACAATTTATAATGTTAAAACAGTTACCTGTTAAAATGTTAATATTGAAAATATTAAATACATTAAAAACATTAAAAGATTTTAAGGCATTAAAAATGTAAACTATTAAAGAATTTAAAAATTCCAACTCGGTGATTCTTTGGAAGGGAACGCTGGCCTTTGGTCTCATCCAGCCTGGCTGCCCCCCTAATTCTTTCCCCACCAGACCCAGGGAATGGACACAGCTCTGCTTTGCCATCTGGCCTCCCGCTTTTTGACTGAATGGGATTGATCTTTTTTGGCGGCTGAGTCGTGCAAGCACAACTGCCTTTATTCCCACCCCGAGTCCAATTGCCGTTCTTAGTGTCGACGTGTGAAATGTAGTATCTCTTTATAGGTTATGAGACTCAGTCGGGACCTTTCTCCCAACTAGGCAAGTATTTTTCCTTCCGTTTCAGCGGAGGTCCTTCTGTTTTGGTCTCTCGTCCTTGCCCCCCTGCTTTTCTTGTTCGTACTTGGCCTGATGTTCAATGCAAGACGTTGTCTGCTCTGGTTTGTTCAAACGTGTTTGTCACAGGGAGGGAACGGAGGAGACCATCTAAGCGATTCTTGGAAAGGACATTGAAACAGAAATTTGATTTCAGCTGGAGGGGCACAAATTTGGTTCGAGGGTGGCCAAAAATGACATCAGGATCCATGAACGTGCCACATACTTCCACAGTCAACCCTCAACCTCAAATGATACAGGAAGCCCTCTACACATGAAAACATGATAAAATACCTCCATCCCATCTTTGTAAGTACCCCAGAACCCAGTACTGGCCCCAATGATTTGGTTTTTCTCTGCACTCCTTCTCAAAATGGTGACCATTTTGCCATTTTGAGAGGGATTGGCCTCTGGGACCCCCCCCACAGTTGCCCACCCCTGCTCTGCATTCATGGATCACCCACCTTCCCATTACAGTCTGCAAGATCAGGGGCCCCCAGTGGAGAGGAGAAGAACTTAGGCCATTTCTGCACGACATTCTTATAGGGTGATTATTCCACTTTCAACATCTTATGGAATCCTGGGGTTTGCATCTTATGGAATCCTGGGGTTTGCAAACTGCCAACCGGCCCCTCCCTGTACTGCAAATCCCAGGATTCCATGGGATGTTGAAAGTGGAATAATCGCACTATAAGAGTGTTGTGCAGAAATGGCCTTCAACTTCCACGCAGTGGGATCCTTTTGGGTGAACTGGTCCAGTTGAAGGCAGCTGGGGAAGGGCAAGGAGAAATAAAACCACAGCTCTGAGTGTTGTGGGTGGGGAACACTTACCCTGGTCTATACAATTAGGAAGCCAAGCAGGCCAAGGCACAGACAATCAAGGCGCCTAGTCTGTGGGCTGCAGGTGGTCAGTGAAGCCCAGCTGACCATCCAAAGCCGGCAGAGAGGAAAAGCAAGTTCATATAGGGAAAGCTATGACCAACTGCTAAGGCCAAATGGTTGGCAAAGCCAAGAGCCAGTAAAAGTTTCTTTGGCACTCCGGGGTGCATGATTTTCCACAGAGGTACAGTGTGGCTCCACGCTCCATCTGAGTACCACTGGAGTACCACTGGAGCCCATTTGTGCTTGGTGTCTAAGGCTGTGAATGCAGCAGTACCCTTTGGTTCAAGGAGACTGCTTTAGTATTCAGTTATTTCTCCTACTTTTATCTTGCCCTTTAGGAATTTGGGCTGATATTCATGGTGAGATATCCCCCAATACAGTAGGAGAGGCTTAAAAGAGTATGACCTGCCCAGATTTTTCTATAACATATCATGGGTGAAGGAAGATTTTAACCAAGCTGTCTCTGATTATAAGCCATTTCCACACTAGACTGTTACAGCACTATGATTCCACTTGCAACATCCTATGGAATCCTGGGGTTTGCAGTTTCAAGAGGGGCCGGCCGCCCTTCCCAAAACTGCAAACCCCAGGATTCCATAGGATGTTGAAAGTGGAATCATAGTGCTGTAGCAGCCTAGTGCAGAAATGGCCTAAGGCTACCCACTGCTGCCCACTGAGTCAAGATGGATGCTGGAACCTCTGCATTCAGAATTAGAGTTTGGAAAACTTACTTTTTGGACTACAACTCCCAGGATCCACTAGCCAGTATGGCGGGGTTCTGGGAGTGGTAGATAAAAAAAAAAAAAACTTTTCCAAGCCTTGAGAAGTAACTGCCAGCCAGAAGGGAAATAGTTCAACCAATGTTCTGGCTCAGTAAAAGGGAGTTTCATATATTTTTATAAGCTTTTGATTCATGGTTAAGAATACTTGACATACAACGCTGCAGGCAGAATGCTTAGGGCAAAAAACAGCCAATGCAGCCAGACTCAGTGTGAGGTAGCAGTTAGCATAATAAACTATAGGAAAATGTGAGAGATACTACTGCGTCTCTCTCACATAGTAATTGTTTGGTAAGGTAGAAGCTGAGCAACAACCAGTCCCATGCATGCATGCGCATACCTGCCCACCCCACACAGGGTATAGTGGAGAAAAGAGAAAAGCTTAGTCTTTGCAAAATATATGAAAGTAACTTTTCTTACAATACTTGCTGGTAACTGAATATATGGTGTAACAAGAAAGAGAGAAAAGAAAATGCCTGCAGGTTAGAGCGATGGAGGAAAAGAGTGGATGTGATACAAGCAAACAAGAAGTTAGCAAGCCTGCAGAGCAGTAGTTAGAGCATACAGCCATGCAAAGGTTGCTGAAGCCATTTCCGCACTAGACTGTTATAGCGCTATGATTCCACTTTCAACATCCCAGGGTTCCATAGGATGTTGAAAGTGGAATCATAGCGCTATAACAGTCTAGTGCAGAAATGTGCATAGACAAGTACTTGTTCCAGCATGTTCCCCTCCCTACTCAGCCACAAAATGTGCTGTGCAAAAGTAAGGCCATTTCCGCACTAGACTCTTCTGGTGCTATTATTCCACTTTCAACCTCCTGTGCAATTCTGGGGTTTGTAGTTTCCCGAGGCCAAAGAACCGACAGTGCTTAAAATTAAAAATAAGGAATTGCTCTAATTGAAGAAAATTATTATATTCAGCAATGAAGTGAATATGTGTCTTTAAGCAAGATGTAGGGGTTAATATATAGCTAAGGGATGAGCTCTGAAAGGGGTATGTGCAAGAAGTCAAACTAGGGATTAGAGAGACAGGAAAGGCAGAAAAACCTTTGGAACTTTTTCAGGAAAACTTCAGGTAGAAAATTAACCTTTTAGGACAGGAAGGACAGAAGAAAAAACAGGAGATGCAACATTTGTGAAATAGCTGTGTCAGAGCTGAGTGTGTAAAAATATTGAGCCAATTAGAGTATATTTCAGAAAAGACAAAAGGGTATAAGTTTTAGGAAGGGATGTGTATTCAGTATCAACTCATGGTGACTCTGGGTTGATCAGATTGGGCAATCTAGATCTTTTATTGTAATCTTTGACTGTCTGAATTAAACTGTTTTCTTCCTTTACTTGACTCTCCGAGTTTCATTGGCCTTATAGCTCAAATAATAATAATAATAATAATAATAATAATAATAATAATAATAATAATAATAATTTTTATTATTATTTTTATTATTTATTTATTTGTATCCCACCTCTCCACATGGATCGAGGCAGTGAACAACATGAAATACATTATACATTACAAATAGCTGCTCTCTTAAGTGGTTTACAATGTGTTTTTTAGCTAATTGCCCCCAACAAGCTAGGTACTCATTTTACCGACCTGCGGAAGGATGTGTCAGTGCCAGGGCATGGCAGGCAGCCAAGAACCGGCTAATAGGTCTTTTCACAGATAAGGCAGACAGGCAATAAATCAAAGGGCTTTACTTCAGCAGTAAGTAGGTGAGGCAGCAGTAAATTAAAGAGACTTTTGCAGCAAAGATATCCCTGGCTGTTACTGCACAGCCAGGCAAAACAGCAAACAGAGTCCACATACCACAGAGCTTGTTCCTCAGCCGGTCAGGCAGCATTCCAGGAAGCAAGGCAAGGGCCCCAGTAGCCCAGCAGGCACACCCAAAATGGACAGTTGTCAGCCAACAAAGACCCAAGGCTGAGTGAGTGCTTTTATTAAGCAGGTCCTCACCCAGGTGCTACCTCAGCTGGAGCTTGATTGCTTGGTGTTTCCTATTTAAACGCTCTGACCTTCTGAGAGCACTCTTTTGCTCCCGAAGCTGCTGGTAAGTAGGCACCTGCTCTTGAATCTCTGGGTCTAAGGCAGCCCCTGGCTCCATTGCTGGGGCTACTGGGGCCAAGGGCTCTGTGTCCAGGGCAGACTCTGGGGTGGGCTCTGCTGGTGCAGCAGGCTCCATGGCTTTGAAGTCCTCTGGTTCAGACTCAGAGCTTGAGTCCTGGAGTGCCAGGGTCCTGACAGGATGGAAGGCTGAGTCAACCTGGAGCCCGGCAGGATCGAACTCACAACCTTGTGGCTGCAGTACCGGCATTTAACCACTGTGCCACCAGGGCTTTATGGCAACAGAACTCCCTGGCTGAGAATGCTAAAGGCCCCTCCCGAAACTGCAAATCCCAGGGTTCCACAGGATATTGAAAGTGGAATAATAGCATTATAACAGTCTAGTGCAGAAATGGCCAAACTTTTCCCAGCTCTACTCTGAAAGTGTCACTGGATTAACTCCTTAATCTAGGAAGCTGGTCCCATAACGCTAGCCTGGCTTCACCTGCTATGAAAAGCAAAATCAGTCCAGGCTTTTATTTTGACCTTTTTATCGCTGGGCTGAAGGAACCAGCAGCGTGTCTGTTTGGTCTCCGAGAACTGTGGGAAGGCGGCTGCTCTGAGGAACCTGGGGCCACTCGGGGACTATCTCGAGGTGCTTTGTCTGCAACCTTTCCCACCTTGTCTGCACAGCTATATGTGGTCTCTAGTACTCGTTGTCTCTAACGGCACAGGATTTCTGATAACACTAGATTAAAATACCAGCTTCAGTGGCAGTGGACTGGGCAGGCCAAGGCAGGGCAGGGCAGGACAGGGTGTGTGTGTGAGAAAACGACACCACTCAACATACAGATGGACCCACCTGCGAAAACTATCAGGCCCTCGAAGTAGAGTTTGGGGAGTCTCTCTGCCTATCAATGCCGATTTTGCTTCTCATTTGTTCCCCTTCATGCATTGCACTTGGAATGACTACAGTTGATATTAAAAAATTGGTCGCAGGTAGGAAACTCGGGGTGCATGGGGGAAGGTGTGTGTGTATGTGTGTGTGTGTATTTGTGTGTTGGTATTGTCAGTAAATCATTCTGGCTGCCTTCAGAGGTTTCGTCTCTTTCGTCTCCATCAGTGTGGCATGGATCCCCGTGGGGAGTGTGTTTCTTTTGTGTGTTGACAATGAGACAATGTCTTCCTGGGAATCCCTGGATCTGAATCAAAAATATACACTTGCAGTTTGCAGAACGTAGGGTTGGTGGGACACTTTGGTGGATTAAGTCCCCAGAATCCCCCCTCTGCTCAGTGTTGTAGTCAAAAAAAACAACAACCACCACTTTTCTAAGGTCTAGTAGTTTGCACCTGACTGGTTTGCTACTCAAAAACCCCACAGTTTTTTCTGTTAAGGTCAGCCTCTTACGTGCACCTCCAGTCTACTCTGAGTTGGGATAATATGTGGCACACTCTATGGAGGACATACATTTTATGCAAAAGGAGATGTTAAGCTGCTTTGCCTTCCACTTCTACTTGGAACTGTCCGTGCTTCCTGATCCTGACTCAGTTGCTGAATATGTAATCCTTGTTCTTAGTCATACCTCTGAATGAGAGATCTGCAAGAACCTTGACCGTCAGCTGCCCCATTCAGGTTTCGCAAATTCGTGACAGCTGTGGCTTCCTTTTCTCAGGCCATTTCTGCACTAGACTGTTATAGCGCTATGATTCCACTTTCAACATCCTATGGAATCCTGGGGTTTGCAGTTTTGGGAGGGGCCGTCTGGCCCCTCCCAAAACTGCAAACCCCAGGATTCCATAGGATGTTGCAAGTGGAATCATAGCGCTATAACAGTCTAGTGCGGAAATGGCCTCAGTTAACCCACCAGTGTTGTGGTCTTCCTCTTCCCCTACTGCCTCCCAATTTACTGAGCATCACCACCTTTTCTAGTGAGTCACGGCATCTCATGACTCACTGGTTTCATGTCTCATGAATTTGTGGCATGATGCTGTAATTCTTAGAAGTTCGACATTTGCTCCTAGATTCCAAATTCTGGACTTGCAAAGCCGTCCAGCAGATGGGCACAACATACTCTAGAAATGGAAATCTGTATTTGTTTGATTCTTGCATGCAAGAAGGAATAGTCTGAAAATGTATCTCCTCACTGGAAGAAATTTCACATTTCTTTCTTTCTTTCTTTCTTTCTTTCTTTCTTTCTTTCTTTCTTTCTTTCTTTCTTTCTTTCTGGCACTTCTAGACTGTTGTGCAAAAACTGCATTCATGCACACACACACAAAAAAAGACCAAAATACACTGGGTTTTGTGCAAATTTTTCCTTTTAGTGCAGAAAAGCCCAACCCCTCAACAGAAGGATTTTGTCTCCTTCATGAGATTGTTTACATTTTGGATTTATTTATTTTTTTTGTGAAAAATTAATTTGCACAAAAAAGTTGCACTTCTTTTGCACCAACAGGAAAAAATTTGTACAAAAACCAATGTATTTTGTATTTTCTGTGAACATGGAATTTTTTTGTGTGTTTTACACAAAACACAAGGTCTTTTTTTTAAACATATACTTGCATAACGGCAGGTTCCCCAAGCACGTGTCACTGACAGGATATTCTGGTCATTGATTGTCCTTCTTGGTGCCACCTTAAATCCAAAACCACTAGGTTCCCTTGCCAGCATTCACCTTGCTTTGCAAAGTCTTGATTTTTGGTGATACAGGGGTTCTCAGCTTTAAATTCAAATGACAGCCCTTTTTGTGTTACTATGTGTGGGCATTGCTGAGAATCAGGAACCATTCTCTCAAATGGGAATTGAAAATTTTGTGCGTTGTGTGTGTGTGCCTTGGAGTCTTCTGTTGAGTTATAGCCACCGCATGAGTTTTATAGAGTTTCTTAGGCAAGGAATACTCAGAGATGGTTCTTCCAGTTCCTTCCTCTGAAATATAGCCTCTGGCACCTTGTATTCATTGGTTTCCTGGATTTGTCAGCCTTCATTTTACTTGGATGTGTATGCAGTGCTCTCTGTGTGTGTGTGTGTTCCAAATGCTCACCTGAAACCATTGGGCGGAAGCATTGATCAGGACAGATGACAAGTGCACATGTGGTAGTTTCCTGCTGCCCAAATGAGGTGCTCTTCACATAGTGAGTTGTGCAATATGGAGTCAGGCTCTCCGCAGCTTTAGTTCCATTCCCGTTGTTCCAGTGGTTGAATAGTTAAACAGCAGGGACTGTTCTGGATGGCGGTTTCTTCATATTCCTTTTGGTCAGCTGATCTGATCTGGCTTTCTCTGGCTCCCTCTGGAGTTGCCCAGAAAGCACTCAGAGTGCCATAGGTGCATGGCCCGTGGCTGCACACTGCAAACTCAAATACCTTCCCTGCATGGCAGCATGAAATGCTTCTTGTTCCATCTGTGTGCCACACCTGACCAGGGCCTGTTGTTCTCCCTCTCACTGAGACCCACCTGCCCTTTGCACCTGTGTGTTTGTTGCAGTGGCCTGGTTCTCCTTCGACCCCAGCACGGCCCATTCCGACATCATCTTCTCCAATGACAACCTGACCGTCACCTGCAACAGCTATGACGACCGGGTCGTCTTGGGCAAAACCGGCTTCTCCAAAGGGCTCCACTATTGGGAACTGTCCATTGATCGCTACGACAACCACCCAGACCCGGCCTTTGGGGTGGCCCGTTTGGATGTCCTCAAGGATGTCATGCTGGGGAAAGACGACAAGGCCTGGGCCATGTATGTCGACAATAACCGGAGCTGGTTTATGCACAACAACTCCCACACCAACAGGTACCTGGCCCTTATTCTCATCCATTTTCCCTCTTTGGCCATTTCCGCGCTAGACTGTTATACTGCTATTATTCCATTTTCAACAGCCTCAAAGGCCCCTCCCTAAACTGCAAGCCCCAGGATTCCATAGGATGTTGAAAATGGAATAATAGCACTATAACAGTCTAGTGTGGGAATGGCCTTTCTCTCTCTGTTGGCTTTTCTGATAGAGGACATTTTCTGAACTGCTGAGGGCTGAGCCTGGGAGTTTCTGGCCAAATTCCCACTACAGGTTGAGTATCCCTTATCTGAAATTCTTGGGACCAGAAGTGTTTCCTATTTCAGATTTATTTGGATTTTTGGAATATCTGTATTTGTATAGACATAAAATATGTTACTGTACAGGAGATCTCCAGGGAACCTGGGGATGAATGAACAGGAATACCACAGCCTCCTCTTTGCACCAAGCAATATTCTTGGATTCCTGCCATTTCACAGATCCCCACATCTCTCCCCAGCCTTGCATCTCATTTGTTTTCTGTTTTGGTTATTTATGAGATGTGAGGTTAGAAAGAGATGGAGGATCTGAGAGGCAAATGATTAGGAATGCCACAGCCACTGCCTCAAAAGTAAATGTGGGCAGCTAGCTGCAAAAAGGTTTTGTTTTTGGAGGTTTTTGGAATTTAGATTTCCCAATGAGGGTTACGCCTTTCCCACTTTTCCCTTGGAATTTCCTTGAGTAAGGCTGAAAAGAAAGGAGAAGGCTGGGTCGGGGGGGGGTTGTAGGTGCACCTTCCTTTTGCAAATGAAACCGTTTTAGCTTGAGCTTTTGCAGATATCAATCCACTTTGTCAGAAGCCATTTCCGCATGAGACTGTTATAGCACTTTGATTCCACTTTCAACATCCTATGGAATCTTGGGATTTGCAGTTTCGGGTGGGGCCAGCCGGGAGGGGCTGGTCGGCTCCTCCCAACACTGCAAACCCCAGGATTCCAGAGGATGTTGAAAGTGAAATCAAAGTGCTATAACAGTCTCGTGCGGAAATGGCCAGATGCAATGACTGAGGACTGATATTGTCAAAAGCCCATGCCAAAAGATAATCAGTCAGTTTTGACCCATTTCCGCACGAGACTGTTATAGAGCTTTGATTCCACTTTCAACATCCTATGGAATCCTGGGGTTTGCAGTTTGGGGAGGGGCTGGCTGGGAGGATTCCAGAGGATGTTGAAAGTGGAATCAAAGTGCTATAACAGTCTCGTGCAGAAACGACCAGATGCAATGACTGAGGACTGATACTGACAAAAGCCCATGCCAAAAGATAATCAGTCAGTCTAGGCCCATTTCTGCACTAGCCTGTTGTAGCGCTATGATTCCACTTTCAACATCCTATGGAATCCTGGGGTTTGCAGCTTCAGGTGGGGCCAGCCAGCCCCTCCCGAAAGTGCAAACCCCAGGATTCCATAGGATGTTGAATCATAGCGCTAGAACAGGCTAGTGCGGAAATGGGCTTTGTCAGAGGGCCCACCAAGTTAGGCTTCTCTGACGTGCTAGATAGACTGCTTAGCTGCCCTGTTGCCATGATGTCCTCCCTTTTTTGCTCTTTGGGCGTTGGGAGGCATAGCCTGGCCAGAGCCTGGGAACCAAGGTCATTTTGGATAGCCAGTACAGCCTGGTGTGGTGTAGGAAAGACTGTGGAACCTCTGCCCACCTCTTGCAAAACACAACCTGAAGCACATACCTGCAGAATTTAAAGACAAGCAGTCTAACCCACCTCACAGGGCTGTTGTGATGATAAAATCGGGCCAAGAGAATAACCATGCATGCCTCCTTGAGCTCTGCAAGGCTGAGATAAAAATGCCAACGTCATAAGCCCCAACGTGCTTTTGTTGTCAACAGGACCGAAGGAGGCATCACCAAAGGGGCGACAGTCGGCATCCTGCTTGATCTGAACAGGAGGACAGTGACGTTCTCCATCAATGAAGATCAGCAGGGGCCGGTGGCCTTTGAGAACCTGGAGGGCGTCTTCTTTCCTGCTGTCAGCCTGAATAGGAATGTACAAGTAAGGAGTGGGAAGGCGGTCGGTGCTTTTGGGAAGGAGAACGGCTTAGGGAGCTGGGGATGTTTAGTCTGCAGAAGAGAAGGTTAAGAAGAGACATGATAGCCATGTTTAAATATTTGAAAGAATGCCATGTAGAGGCAGGAGAGGGCTTGTGCTCTGCCGCTCCAGAGACCAGGACAAGGAGCAATGGATTCAAGCTGCAGGAAAGGAGATTCCACTTGAACCTCAGGAAGAACTTCCTGACAGTCAAGGCTGTCCAGCAGTGGAATCTTCTGCCTCGGAGTGTGGTGGAGTCTCCTCCTCCTTTGGAGGTTTTTAAGCAGAGGCAGGATGGCCATCTGTTGGGAACGCTTCGATGGGTGTTCCTGCATAGCAGGGGGTTGGATTCGATGGCCCCTGGGGTCTCTTCCAACCCTACATTTCTATGATTCTATGAACAGGAGGTGGACATTGCAATGGGGTGGCCCCATCTGGAGCTACGGGTTTGTAGGGCAAGATGGAGGAAGAGGACAGGAGCTTTGAGGAAATATAAAGAGGAGCTAGAGAGCCAACATGGTGTAGTGGGTTGAGCATTTGAGTACAGCACTGGAGATCAGGGTTTGATTTCCTGCCCAGTCATGGAAACCTACTGGGTGGCCTTGGGTGCATCACTCACTTTCAGCCCCAGAAAACCCCATGATAGGTTCACCTTAGGGGCACTGTAAGTGGAAGATAGTTTGAAGGCACACAACAGCAGCAGCAGCAATGGATCTAAGGAGCTATGGATCTAAGGCACGGATGAGCAACACATCCACTTTGCCTTCTGGGATTTTACCAAAGGCCCTTCTATACTACACCGTTAGAGCACCATGATTCCACTTTAACTCCCTGGCTCTTATCCCCTGGAGCCCTAGGATTTGCAGTTTAGGAAGGGGCACTTAGAATTCTCTGCCAGAGAGCTCCTTGGCCTCAGCAAACTACAAACCCCAGGATTCCCTAGGATGCGCCAAAGGCAGTTAAAGTGGAAATCAGTGCTGTAACCGTGGAGCATGAAAGCGCCCTAAGATGTCTTCCCACCCTCTGAGATAATCGTGTCCAGCAGATCCAGAGAGTGCCTGGGCAGAGAGAATACGGAGGTAGATGCATAGCTAATTCTTCCTCAAATAGGGCTCTTTCGCACTACACATTTATAGTGCTAGATTCCGCTTAAACAGCTATGGTTCAGTTCTACAGGATTCTGGGATTTGCAGTTTTAGGGAGCGTATTTAAAATTCTCTGCCAAAGTCCTCTGGTGCTTTGCAAGACTACAAATCCTAGGATTCCAAAGTGTCCAACCACAGCAGTTAAAGTGGAATCACAGCAATATAACTGTGTGTTGTGTGGAAGAGCCCCAGGAGCTGAACACCTCTGCAGATTCCTCTGCGTAACGTCACTGATTCAGTGTGTCAGAGGAGCAGTGAATCCACTCTGGATTTTAGTCTAAACTTTAAAGGAGTTGTGTATCACACCAAAATTATTTTGGGAGAAGGAATCAGCAGCACTTAAGATAGCTCCTTAAATTATAGTATTTCAGTTTGAAATGTCCCCCGAATTATACTTGTTGTCAATAATGAATGAAGATTTAGAGGAAAAGGCAGGGAAACTGACATTTTATATGTCGGCAGCAGCCAGATTGTTAATTGCCCAAAATCGGAAACAAAAGGCCCTTCCCTCAGTAAAAGCCTGGGAACTGAAACTTTTTGATATGATGCAAATGGACAGATTTACATATGTATTGAAAGGAGCTAATACAGAAAAATTTGTCAAAGACTGGGAAAGAGTAATAATATATTTCAGAAATCAATGGTCAGACATCAAGATGGTTAATGGTGATTTTTAAAAATTGTGGATGTAATAAGCAGGGATATGTGAAGTACTATTTGACTACAGATAATTGAAATACTATTCGGGAATTTTATTACCTCTCATCCAGGGGGAAGCCAGGATGGTTGAATAAGCTATGAGTGTATGAACAAAGTCATTTATAAGAGGAAATGATTTTGCACAAGATATATGAATGTAAATTTTGTTTGTCTGTTCTAGTAAAAAAAAAAAAAATTGAACTAAAACCCAGAGCAGATTTACCACCTGCCACTAACATGAAAGCCACTAGTCACTATGGGACTTGATCCAGCCAAAGTTGGCCCCCATGTCCAATTGAGTTTCAGGAAAATATTAATCCCACACTCAGTAGAATCCCACCAAAACCCATGGGATTTAAAATCATTTAACAGTGAAGGATTATAGTCTAGATTTCAGAGTGTGTACCTGTTTGGGTCCTTAAACAATTATGATTTAGACCATTTTTGTTTGTGGTACATTCAGAGCCTTTGGGATATGTCTGGCTATGTATTATTTTTTCTTTCCAAGTATGAAATAAGTCTCTCTTGGATTGGCTTCGTGCATGTCAGTGTGTGTGGTGGAGGAGGAGGGAGCGGCTCAATTGAAATGGGATTTAAAATGCCAGCAAGGCTAAACACTATCCTCAATGGCCTTTGGTTGCAGGTGACGCTCCACACTGGCCTCCCAGTTCCAGATTTCTACAATGCACGGGGCTCCATGCAGTAAGGTGCTATCACGTGCCCGGTGGCTTTTTCTCAGGACACACCGAGAGAGCTGCATTGTGTTTTCTTCGGGAACTGACCTCATCGGAGCAAGGAGGAGAATATCTGGTTGTGCGGTAACTCCGGCCCAGCAAAAAAACCAAATCTTTCAAGGGGAAAAAGAAAATAGAGGAGGAGTGGAATCTAGACAAAGAAGTACAAGTCAGACTTTGTGCCCCATGGTGGTAGTGCAACACCCTTTTGGCCTCTCCAGCCCCATGTGCTATGTGCGTGCGTGACTGTGTGTTTGCTCTGCTCATTTTTCCTCTTTTGGCTGATAATAAAGTCCCCAGAGAGCCCCAGAAATAAAACTACCTGTGAGCATTTTGGGAGATACAGTTCGACTCCTGTTTTGGATTCCCCTCCGAAATATGAATGGGATCTCCATGATGCGATGGCTGTTCACTGAGTGACTCAGATGTCCCAACCTAAGAGGGACCCACCTTTCTCAAAAATCACTTTATGGCCAAAATTCAGAAGCTGACAGCCAGGCAAGAATTGTTTTGCGCTAAAAGCGTTTGCTGAGTCCCACTGACTTCTATCTCCTCCGTTTCTCTCCTCGTGGCCTTTCTTGCTGAATTGCATAGCGTCAGAAACACTGGCTTCGGATCACTGCTTCGTCTACACACAAAGCCATGCGGAACGAAACAAGGCTTGGGGAAATGCGTTTGTTTTTTTCCTTTTCATTTTCGTTTTTCCAGTCAAAGCAGAAATGTGGGAGCCATAGGATTTAGGGGCATGAGTGGGACGCAAGGTCTCTTTCTCTCGCCCTGAAGCTAGGAGGACTGACAACGATCACGTTCTCATTACAACGTTTTGCTTTCTATTAGTTCATCAATGGGGCATTTTTGGGTGCTTCACCCCAGAACACTGACATAACCACATCAGTTCTGGAAAATAACGAAACGAACAACAAAAGCTTGGTTCTGCTTTCCTAAGATGGCGGGCAGGGTCTCTATTTTTGTTTTAAAATAAGGTTGTGCACAAAGGCTGTGGTGGGAAGTCCTGAAAGCTTCCTTCCCAAACCCTTTTCTCTTTGTGCACCGTGGGTCCAAAAACAGCTAGGAAGAAATGGTTTCAGGTGATGGAAGACAGTAATATAAGGTGGGGAAGGGCAGAGTATGGAAAAAATCACTGTGTTGGACTTCCGCTCCTTGAGTCCTCGGCCGGTATGGCCAGGGGATATGGGCAATGTGGTCCAACAAAGTACATTATCCAGGCTCTGAGGAAGGAGGACTTTGGTGCTGTAAACAGAACGTCAGGGGTGTCCACGCTTTTTCTTACAAGCCTGAGTTCAAAGGGGAATGAAACATTTCTTGAGATGTAGAGGCAGAACTTGTCACGCAACCAGCTCTCAACTGAGATGGCAACCCCCCTATTTCAGTTGTTTCTCATTTATTCACACAATTGAGCATGCTGGATGCTCAGGGGATGATGGGACTTGTAGTCTTAACACCTCTGGAGGATGCCGTGTTGGGTAAGGCTGAACTAGCAGTTGATGTTTGGTACAGCCATTGAGGCGAGGGCCTGGGCTTCCCCATTAAGGGCGTTTGGCCAGTTCGTCCTTTGGGGGCCAAGTCAGTGGCGGAGTTTGGAGTGTATGGGGGCAGGAAGGGGCGGAGGCTACGGCACAAGGGGCGTGGCCTCTGTGAATGGGGAAAGGGATGCGATGTGTGGGGACGTGGCTAGGGCATACGGGGGTGTGGCTACGGGCCGGGACACCCCCAAAACATTGCTACCCAGGGCGAACTGCCCCTCCCCACCCCCAGTCCCTACACGACTGGGCCAAGTGCTATAAATCCTGGACCATGTGGTCCAGAGTCAGCATCCTGGCCACAGGTTCTCATGGCAGGGTGGTGGGCTATCAGGAACACCCCAGAGGAACTGCTCTCCAGACCTGTAAGCTGGTGCGAGCATAAACAGAATGCTAAAGCAGGGGTGGAAGGTAGGTTATACAACGGGCAAGGACCTAAATCCTACTCTTACTTCCAAGCAAAGTAGGCCCATTGAATCAATGGAATTTACCTACGTGTTGAACTGTTGTTCAGCACTTAATTGAATGCAGGGGTTGACAACATGGGCCCTGCAACTCCATAGGGTTCTTGGGGACCCAGAATGGTGGAGAAGGGCAGAGCTGCCAGAGCACCACAACTGTTGTGCGGCTTGCAGGGAAAGCTTGTGTAAGGAGGGCTGGATGTGTAACGGACCAGTTACCAAACAAGAATTCCAGCTTTCAGCTTTTGGTTGTTGTTGTTGTTTTCATCTCATTCTACATTTTTGTGGAGCCTTGTAGCCCTCAAGGACTCCCAAAATTTGCACTCCCCTTCCCTAAACGGACAACTGTTGGTGGAAGTGAGGCTATTTCTTAGAGTATTTGATGGGCTTCGTGCAGCATGGTTCAGTTTTCTTTGACTGCATGCCGGTGCTTCTCACGTGTTTCCCTTTCTCAATGTAAAAGAAGGAGGATGTCTGCCTGTCACCATTTTTAGATATCCTCATTTTTAAGCAGCTACACTGATAATATTGCCTTTTTAAAGACCAACGGTGACCAATTTAGACTGAGCTCCTTGAGTGAGGAGATAGGAGGTGGCACCCTGTTGGTGACATACATGTGTTCACCATGATGTCTGCATGTCATGCCCTGCTTCCAGAAGATGGAAACAGACTCTGATTCAGAGACTGAAACAGTGAACATGCCAGGACCTGCTGAACAGGAGGAGGTTACAGAACCACACGTCCCAGAGACAGAACAGGGGGCAGTGCAAGCTCCAGCAGAGAGTCCTGTCCCTTCAGATACAGAGGACAACTTGCCTATGCCTACCTTTGCTGAGCGTAGACAGCAAAGGGGCAGCTTGCACAGGTCTCAAAGGATTTATAGAAGACAGCAATTAGTTAGGCAGCAGTTGTGTTAAGCTGCTGACCTAGATAAACACAGCCCTTCCTCTCCAGGAGATGTCAGAGCTTATCTGACCTTCCTGCTGGTTGTATTTCTTGGATCATGTTGACTCTGGACTTGTTTGCTCTGCCTTTGGATTCTGTTGGACCCTGTTTATGCCTTTGACCTTTTGCTTACTGAGTAAAAGTGACTGGTTTTCAGCTGTTCTGTTTCTGACTTGCCGCTCAGATTGAGATAGGACACTGCCTGTGTATATCACTGACAGGATGCCACCCTCCGTCTTGGTGGAGGAGCTCAGTCTATGTGCAATTGCACAATGGACATGCTCTGTTGACAGCAGTGGAAGTGGAGTTGTGCATAGAACAGTTTTGCACAGTGTGAAGGCATGACAGTACCCTTTTGTTGACATGTACTGCATAATGTTGCTATTTTTTTTGCATGGGTAATGCTGGTATAGCATATCCCCACATGTGGATATTTACACTATTCTAAGGGGGATGTTGGGTCATGGCCAAAGTGTCACTTTACATTCACGGAGTTATGCAACCTGCAACACAACACAATTAGATGTGTGAAACAAATGGGAAATGCATGAATGTGATGCACAGTGCCTGTCCGCGTGTGCAGTTTGTAAATGCACACCCGCATGCGAAATCAGAACGGCACCTCGCATTCAGCTGTTTCTGAAACCTTTAACTAAATCCAGAAGTTATGCTCTGGCCACTATAGTACAACCACCTGCACAAGGGAACTGAAGCATGTGAAGTCGCCAACAGGATGGCAGCCTTGGCATCCCTGTGTGTCTGATGATACACATAGAGAAAGGACTGTTAGCAAGGCACACATGTTCCCATGTTCTCCGTCCATTTGCATTCTCAGGAAATTCAACATGCCTTGGTGGAAACAAAGCCAGCCAAACGATTTATCATCAAAATATAGTATGTTAAGATAACAATTTTAATTCCTTATTATTCCCTGCTGCAGTGTTTGTTTAACATCATTTAATATTGTTGTTGTTGTGTGCCTTCAAGGCATTTCTGACTTCGGGCAACCCGAAGATGAACCTGTCATGGGGTTTTCTTTGCAGAATTTGTTCAGGGGGGATTTGCTCTTGCCTTCCTCTGAGACCGAGAATATGTGACTTGCCCAAGGTGACCCAGTGAGTTTCCACGGCCAAGCAAGGAGTCAAACCCTGGCCTCCTAGTGTCGTAGCCAACAATCCAACCATCACACCACCACAGGATATGCCGATATTGTTGCTTTTCTGTGGGACTGAAAGGAAGACTTTTTTCCTCCATCCTGTTCTATCACCACCACCACCACCACCTTCTCCCAAGATGACACTCTTCTCTAATTGGAGTGGGAGATGGGTTCTGCATAGATGCGTCATGCAGAGGCAATTCCACAGTCTGGGTGGATATTTTGCCCATTCAAGTAAGCCTTAGCAGCAGGGAGTTGTATTTTTGCATGTATTACAGGGGTTTTTTTATTTATTTGTATCCCGCCTCTCCACATGGATTGAGGCAGCGAACAACTTACAAATAGCATGTATTTCGAAACATTTCTATACATGCCCCCAACAAGCTGGGTACTCATTTTACTGACCTACGGAAGGATGGAAGGCTGAGTCAACCTTAGAGCCTGCAGGATCGAACCCACAACCTTGTGGCTTGCAGGACTGGCATTTAACCACTGCGCCACCAGGGCTCCAGTGGTTCCATTTGTCATACAGTGATTGATTAATTGATTGATTGATTGACTGAATTTATAGAATCATAAAGTTGTAGAGTTGGAAGAGACCCCAGGGGCCATCCAGTCCAACCCCCTGCCATGCAGCAATACACCATCAAAGCATTCCCGACAGACGGCCATCCAGCCTCTGCTTAAAAACCTCCTTAGACGACTCCACCAGACTCCCAGGCAGTGTATTCCACTGTTGAGCTGCCCTTACCATCAGGAATTTTTTCCTACTGCTTATTTTATTTTTTTATTTTTTTGTATAATTTTTATTGAAAGTTTGTCTCCCCTTCACACTTCCATGCTTAGATCTTCCAACTGAAATTGCCTATTTCCATTCCATTACAGACATAATTTCCATCTTACAGAGAGAAGAACAGTTACCGTACATTTTTTCTTCTTTGATTTCTTATACATTTATATCCTTACCCAATCCAATACTCCTTTCCATTCTTTCTCAAAGTTCTGGATAGATTTTTTTTAAAGTCTTTATTAGTTAAAAATACACAGAAACAAAACAAGACAGAAAAAGAAACAAAAACAAAATGCAAAAGGAAAAAGAGTTACAGTAGCTTTATGATAATATTAACATAGCATTCTAGCTATATATCAATTTCTTACTTACGTATATACACATATTAGAATTGCATTTTAATATCATTTCTTCCCCCTACGATTTTTAGAACAAGTTAAATATCTATCTATTTCAATTATGGTCATATAAGCTTTTATTATCACTATTCCTGAGTATTTTCAAAAATCAATGTTCTCCATCTTAATATCCTTCCATAAATTCCTGTAGTAATTTATTGTGCTATCCCATTGTTCCATAAATTTCTCTTTTTTCTCTCCTCTTACTACCGGTATATGTGTTAATCTATGTTCTGGATAGATTTATTCTTCAAAAAAAGAATGCTAACTTTTCCATCTCTATCATATCTAGGACTTTTAACTTCCATTCTTCTATACCAATATGTTTCTTTTCTTTCCAGTGCTGCGCATATGCCAACCTTGCCGCAGTTATTAGATATAATAATATCTTCTCATGACTTCTTATTTCCCTTTGTTGCACTGGCATATTTAACAAGTAAAGCTCCGGTTTCATTTCAAAATGCAGCTTACAAATTCTTTGGATTTCGACATGTACCCCCTTCCTAAATTTTTTTGCTTTCCACCACATATGGAAAAAAGACCCCGTCTTTTCATCACACTTCCAACAATTTGAATTCCCCTTTTTTGTTATTTTTTGAAATCTTTCTGCAGTAAAACAATTAAAACATTAAGAAACATATAAAATTATAATTATAATTAAAATTATAAAATTATAAAACAATAGATTTTTAAAGAAGACAACGAATGAGTAAAAGGTCTCCGGCACCCTGCTTAAAAAGAAATGTCTTTGCCCGCTACAAAAGGAAGTGCACTCAGAGCTTGGAAAAGTTACATTTTTGGACTGGAGCTCTCAGATTCCTCCAGCCAGCATGGGAACAGCAGTCTTAAAAAATGCAGTTGAAGGCATTGCTAGGAGAGCCAGCACGTAGCAGTTTTGGGTGTTGGACTAGGGCTCAGGGAGTCCAGAGTCTGAATCCTCACTCAGCCATGGAAACCCAGTGGGTAACTTTGGGTAAGTCGCACTCTCTCAGCCTCAGAGCAAGTCCCACACTTTTGCGATCCAAAATCTGCATTCAACATTCTGCATGCTTTGACTTTGAGGTGTATTTCTGAGTGTCTGGTCTCAGGACTGGAGCCCAACACATTCCTCGCTTATGGCTTTGGTGGGTGTTTTCTCCTTTCTTGGGACCTCCTTGGCTTCTGTCCCATTGCTTGTGGCCACCTAGGGAGAAGTTTTCCCCTGTAGCCAAAGCGGCCCCGCTGAAAAAAATCTGCCATCTCCAACAACTGGGACTGAGCAGTAATACTGCTGAACTTCGTGTATATAATCCGTGCCCTCCAATCATCCATTTGTGGATGCCACCGTCATATTCTCTCCGAGCCACAGACAGCATGCTGTTCTTGCATTTTCTTTTCTTTTGTAGAGAAAGACAGTTGTGTCGAGAGTTGAGCTAGCCTAGCCTTTCTTTGCTGCCATGTTTCATAATTAAATTACTATTAATTATTATTTTGCTTTAGTTGGTTTAACCAGGAGCAGCGACAAGCTGGAAATGGACTAAAGAAACTGACGAAACGCAGTGATGTTCCGTTAAAAGAAAAAGAGAGGAGAGAGCTAAATTCTGAAACAACACAGCAAATGACATGTCTGTAAATAAGTACTTGTCCTGATTTAGAATTCCCTCCCCTTAGAACTGATTTTTCTGTTACGACGATGATGATGATGATAATGAAGACGAAAACGTTGCAGCATTATGTTTACCTAATTTATTGAACGGGTGCTAATCTCACCATCATGCTCTTTGTTTTATCTCGGCCGCAGAGGAGACAGGTCGCAGGGTGACACGAGTCTCCTCGCGGTTCCCATTTCTGGGGAGGTTTCGTGGCTGGGCCACGGCAGCCTCCTTTTCCATAGCCATCGGTCTCGCTTCTTTATGATGTGTCCTGCTCATGCTTTAGAATAGACCCCTTGTAACTGGTAACATGCCCGTGGCAATGTGACGCGATCATTAGCTGCAGAGAGCCACTCTTCAGGCCCGAAGGGGTTCTGTATGTTGTTCTAATAAAAAATAAAAAATAAAAATAAAAAAAGATTTCAATCAAGAGAACTGCAAATGTTTCTGGAGGTTTTCTTGAGTGGTTTGGAATGGGACTGGGAAAGGGGTGGCACCCACTGTTACCCTGTATGTTGGGGGTCCTGGGAGGGGCACCCAAATAACCAAACAACAACACAAGATGGGGAAATTAGACTCGAGCACTCTCTTAAGCTAACAAGAGGCAGAGTAACTTTAGCTGGGATCTTTAACCCTATGTCTACAGTGTCAAGTCAGAGAGTGGCTAGACAAGTTTTAAAGCAACAAATAATATTTTATTGAAGACAAACAACACGAAAGACATGACATATATTAGCTAACTAAGAAATAGAAGTAGAGAGTTTTGGGGGAATGGGTAATATGGCACCTGGTCTCGTAGTCCTGGAGAGAAGAGGAGGTTGCAGGGGAGGAAAGCTCAGCGCGGTTTGCAGGGGGGCGACTCGCTGAACGAACCAATAGCAAGGCAGGATAGCAGTCCGTAGTGTTCTGAGGAGTGCTCGGAATGGGGGACCTTTTATAGGGTGGATTTTACCTACAGGTCATGCCATGCTCGGTGAGAACAAAGGAATTCTGGAGCAGGACAAAGGCGTTGGAAAAGGTCAGGTTTTGCATGATGGGCTTAGTGCTTGACGACAATAGTATGGCCAGTATGCAGATGGTCCAACATAAAGGAATGGCTCGGTCTCTTGGCAGAGCGTCTTTGTGTAAGTTCGCGCTGAGCAAGGCCGGTTTGCAAGAAGGTGTTCCCTGAAGCATCGGAGAGGCTTAAGTTGCCTGCCTAAATGAGGTTTGGAATGTACAACCATTAATGGCCATGCCTAATACGTGCTTGTCTGGTGGACCTCTGCAAACATGTGGAGTAGGGGGCAGAGAAAGGTCAAGTAACGGCCAAATTACTTGATATCAAAAGGATATCTAGTGCTCTCACCAGACATATCATAACTGTGATGACACCACAAGGGGGGTATACACAGATCTTATGGCCTGGCCCCTCCTCTCTGGTCCTCATGGAGAAGGGGAGGAATCTCAGGGTGAGAGAATTGCCTTGAAAATCACAGAATCATAGAGTCAGAAGGGGCCTCATGCAGCAGCGAGTCCAACCTCCTGTTCAATGCAAGATCTGAAGCATACCTGTTACCCTGACTTCTGGGGGGTCTCTGGGGGACACCTGGATTTGCTCCAAAAATATAAAAGTTGGGGAAATTAGCAGAGCACTGCTTAGCAAAGTGGAGGGCAGGGCAATGCAGCCAGATCTTTTATCCTGTGTCTAGAGCATCAGACTGCATGAGAGAGAGAAGTCAAGTGTCCATTTAAAAGTATTTTATTTAGTAGAATTGGCAGAATTTCCACACACTCACACAAAGCAATCACTCACACAAGCGCAAAAGGACGACTGAGTTTGAAAGACTTAAGAGCGGGAAAAGCAGAGGGAAAAAAGCACTCTGTTATACCGCACCTAGTCCTGAAGACTCGGGAAGAAGAAGAAGGAAAACAAGCAAACAGGACTCAGTGGAGAATGAATGCTGAGGGGAGCTCTCGACTAGCAAAATGCCAGACACCAGTCAAAGGTGGGAGTTCTCCAAAGAGAGCCCCAGAAGGGGACTCAATTACAGGGCAAAACATACCGAGGGAGAGGGCAGACCCTTTCCTGGGAAAGGACAGAAACTGAGTTATGCAGATGGACCTTGTTTTGCTTTTCAGACCTCACCCTGGAGACACTTAGTCTCTCAAGGTGTCAAAGCTGTGGCCCATTTGATGTGTGCATATGTGCCTTTCCAAGGTCTTCCTCTGGATACGTGACTGGATGCATGTTAGCCTGACCTCGCTAAAAATGCTTCGGTTTATAGACCCAGATGTCTGTGTTCCTGTCCGGTAAACCTCTGGCTTAATAACTTTTTAATATTAAATATTACGCTTCCCCCGGACTGGGGGCATTTCCGCACTAGCTTGTTATAGCGCTATGATTCCACTTGCAACATCCTATGGAATCCTGGGGTTTGCAGTTTCGGGAGGGGCTGGCTGGCCCCTCCCAAAACTGCAAACCCCAGGATTCCATAGGATGTTGAAAGTGGAATCATAGTGCTATAATAGGCTAGTGTGGAAATGGCCTGGGTCTGCTAGCAGAGGTGACATCCCCATCAGGGAGCTATCCAGCAGCTTCTTTCTGAAGCCGTCCAGAGAAGGAGACCACCATCACCTCTCTAGGCATCTGTTTCCATTGCCGAACCTCTCTTACTGTCAATAAGTTCCTTCCAATGTTCAGACAAAAGCTATATTTCTGTAACCTAAAACCATTAGGGATCCAGAAGGGATCCAGATCTGAACACAGTGTTCCAGATGAGTCCTGACCAGTGCAGAATATATGGGGACATTTACTTCCCTCAGCTTGGAAGCTATACTTCTATTAATGCAGGCTAAAATAGCATTTTCCTTCTTTGGTGCCGCATCACACTGCTGGCTCAGGATCAACAAAAATCACAAGGTCCTTTTCACATGTAGCACTGCTGAGCAATGTATTCCCCATCCTATACCATTTGGTGTGTGCACATCTATTTTCTTCATTTGTAAAAGTTGGTGGCTGAGATCCTACGTGGGAGATACGGCTACAATGTCATGGCTATGATCTGTCTCCCAATCTGACCCCCACCCATCCAAATCCACCTTAAAAGCCTGGTGGCTGATGTTGGCGGATTCCAGGGGACATGCTGTACGCCAGCATGGCCCACATAACGTCTGGACTTCAAAACAAGCAGATGCCAAAAAACCAGCATAGGTGCAAAATGAATAAAATCCAGAGCTGATGCAAAAGTATGGATGCAAAACTAAACTAGTGTTTATTTAAGTAACATAGGTAAGTAACATAAAGACATCAGAAAGCTAGGTAAAATCCATTGCGCTTCTCTCTCCTCGTACAGCATGACAGACAGAGAGCTGTGAAAACAGCACGCAGGCGAAGGGGGGAGACGAAAGAGAGGAGCTAGCACAGTGAGTGATTTCACATAGCGGTTATAGGCTGCTGTAGGAATGTTTTTCCAAACAACTTTCTCACCAGCAAACCAGGGTGCAATGAGTAGACACCATGGTTTAGTGGTGGGAGAATGCTGGATGCATCATCCTTCAGCTCCCTGCTCACTGTTGCTGCTGAACTCCTTTGCTTGGTACAGCTGGTTGTCTTTCGAGGTGGGTTGGGGGACATTTACAGTCATGGCAAAGGTGCCACTGTCATGAATGTGAATAGCAAAATTGTATGATGTCATAGCTTTAGCACACAACTTTGTAACTGCTGAACAAGGTGCAAGCTGGTTCTTTTTACCTGAATAGCATGTTTGGTGCAGCTATGGTTGGTGTTTGACATCTGATGTTTAATGACATCACCATGAGCTGGATTTTGTAACATCATCAGATCTTACCTCGTGACATTACAAAGGATCATCTCTAGTTCTCAGGTGTTGGTGCTGAAATATCTGGGCCCGGGACAGGCCTGTCCTGGCAAACTAAATACCAAATCTAGTTGGAAGTTCAAGAGTCCACATGGGTAGCATAGATCAGTGGTTTTCAGCCTTCGGTCCTCCGTATGCTTTGGATTTCCGCTCCTGGTATCTTTGACCATTGGCTAGAAGCTCTGCCTTCAAGCATCTTCCAGCTAAGTACGACCATCCATGCCCAAACTGAGCCTATATAACCTGTGAACCATGACAGCATTTACGTTTACACCTTTACATTTTAAAAGGACTTTTTTTAAAACACTTGTGGGGAAAGGACTTCCTGGATAGAGCAGACTTCTAGCTTCAGACTTAACTAATTGCTGCAGATGAAAGCCAGCAGCTACTGATCTATCTGTCTGATCTACCCTGATGCTGGTTTCCATCTGCCAGCAATGAGTTAAGTCTGAAGCTAGAAGAAAGCAAGAACTAATAGGTTAAAGAAATAAATGCTTTTTAAAACTATAAGACTCTTTTCCACTTGCATTTCTAGGATGACAGCATGACAGGATCAATGCACAGGTGGTCGCAGGCCCTGAGATTTCTGGGTCATTTTATAGGCCATTTCCGCACTAGAATGTTATAGTGCTTTTATTCCACTTTCAACATCCTATGGAATCCCGAGGTTTGCAGTGTAGGGAGGGGCATTTAGAATTCCACAGGACGATGGAAGTGAAATAATAGCACTATAACAGCCTACTGTGGAAATGATCCCAGGGACAGCCTCTGCTGAAGTCATTAAGTTCACGGGTTGTCATTCAAACACACACACACACACAGATGGAGAAGGAGAACATATTTTCCTGCTGGGAAATTTAAGACAGAAATCTTAACTAAATGGGCTGTTCCCAGTTGAAGGTGAAATGAAGGGGTTATTCCTTCCCATTTACTTAGAGAAATGGGATAAGAAACATTTTGTCTAGTTTATTTGCTTCTAGTCAAAAGGTGGATGCAGACCAGAGCGGAAGGTGAGCCCTGGCACCACATCAGACAGATGGAAGAAGCTAAGTAAATACATAGACTTCCTCGCTGTTACCCTGTATATGGGGGTCCCGGGAGGGAGCCCAAATAACCAAGCAACAACACAAGATGGGGAAATTAACTCGAGCACTCTCTTAAGCTAGCGAGAGGCAGGGTAACTCAGCAGGGATCTTGCAACCCAGCTTCTACAGGGTCAGGTCAGAGGAGCAGTTAGACAAGTTTTAAAGTAACAAAGTGATAGCTTTATTAAAGGACAAACAACGAATAAGACACGACATGCACACAGCTAACTAAGAAATAGAAATGAGAGTTTCGGGGGGAAATGGGTGATGCGACACCTTATCTCGTAGTCCTGGAGAGAAGAGGAGGTTGCAGGGGAGGAAACTCAGCGAGACTTGCTGAGGGAAGCTCGCCGGACAAAACGGCAGCAAGGCAGTCTGGAACTCGGGAGCGATCCGAGGACTGCTTGGAATCGGGGAGTTTTTATAGGGTGGATTGTGCCTACAGGCCATGCCATGCTCGGTGAGAACAAAGGAAATTTGGAGCGGGACAAAAGCGTTGGAAAAGGTCGGGTTTTACATGATGAGCTTAGCGCTGGACGACAATAGTATAGCCAGTATGCAAATGGCTCAGCATAAAGAAAGTGCCAGCTCTCGGCCGAGCATCTTTGTGTAAAGTCGCGCTTGGCAAGATGTGTCTGCAAGAAAATGGTCCCTGAAGCAATGGAGAGGCATTAATCTGCCTGCCTAAATGAGGATTGGAATGTACATCCCTTAACGGCCACGCCTGATTACGTGCTTGTCCAGTGGCCCTTGCAAACATGTGGAGCAGGGTGGCAGAGGAGATCAAGTAAAGGCCAAATAAGTCTGATATCAAGAGATATCTAGTGCTATTACCAGGCATGTCAGAACCGTGGTAACACTGCTCCGAAGAGTCTCTACAAGTTGCAGCCACCGATCATTGAAACTTTGCAAACTGTAACAAGTTGCTGCACTATTAGGCGAGTTGGAGATTTGCACACAGCTCTTTCCTCTTTGCTGGAGATGAGCCCATTCAAAGTGGAGAATTTGCACTCTCCTCTCCCACCTGGAGATGACCCATGAAATCTGGAGGCTAGGGGCCAGGCCCTGGGACTTGGCAACCTTATTGCCAGCTCATGAGTATCCTAGGCCCCAAAATGTCAGGGCCAAATCTTGAGACCTGGAGATACCCCCTTAAGATATCAGAGGGCATCAGCCCTGGTCATGGGGCGAGGGTGGCATTACAAGGGGAAGCCACAGTGATACTTTGAGGTATGCAAGCATCAAGAAAAGTGGTCTGAGAGTCTCTCATGCTGTTTGCATCATGTTTGCACACGTTGTTAAAGACAGTGACAATGGAGGGACTTTAAAAATCTAAATCTGTGGTTCTTAGTCTGTGGACCCCGGTGGGCAGCAATGTCTTCACAGGGGGTTCACAAAGGCTTGGAGAAAAGTGATGAGCTTTTATAGTGGAAGGAAGGAAGGAAGGAAGGAAGGAAGGAAGTCATCCATTAAATCTCAATGCCTGTGAATGGAATGCTGCACCAGTGTTGTCATTCATTAATAATATTAAGTAATTAACAAATAATATTGAGCCATGATTCAGTGTTCAGTGTATTGTTGTGACTTTTGTGTTACTTTAAATTGCTTCTACTGGGGGAAGGAATGTTTGGATTGATAAGACAATGGCATAAAACAAAAACAAAAAACCTTGACAAAATGCTTCTAAAAATGGCTTTTAAAAGTTGAAAGTAAGTGGCAAGTATTGCTTATTACACCAAATGAAGTATGTTTCTACTGATTACCAAGAGAGTAGTGAGGGTAAGTAGGTGTTTCTAAAAGGGGCACCTACCGTCTCTCTAGTCTCTTGGTGCTCCTTTGGGAAACGGTGTTTCTTTTGCTGTTTTTACTCCCAGAGCAGCTCCTGGAAAGGAAGGGTCTCAATGCTCCTTTGGGAGAAAGAATGAAAGAAATGCCATTTCCCTCTGAAGGAACACTGAGGGAGTAGAGAGGGTAGGTTTTTCTTTTGAAAGCACCTACCCTGTCTGTTCTCTTGGTACTTCTTCAGAGAGAAATGGAGTTTCTTTCACGCCCTCCCCACAAGGAGAACTGAGACCCTCACCACCTTTGCTTCGAAGCAGCCACAAGAGTGAAAAGACTCCCTTCTATTCTCCCGGATGCATGAAAGCAAAGTTCTGCTGCACCGCCCGGCCCTGGGCTCAAGCAGCGTGGCCACAGTCACCGCACAAGGCCTGGGCTGGGCATCTTCTCTTGTCTTCTGGGCTCTCCTATCACCTTCTGGGCTCCGGCACACCTGTGCAGTAGTGCCCAGAGCCTCCAGCTCAAGATGAAATGTCCACCATCTGCTGCTGCCGCCCTCATCACTGCCACCTCTGAGAAACATGGGACATGCTGCATCAACCAACCACAACCAACGGGGACATTTTTTTTATTTATTATTTTTATTATTATTATTATTATTATTATTATTATTATTATTATTATTATTATTATTATTATTATTTGTATCCCGCCTCTCCATATGGATCGAGGCGGCGAACAACTTACAAGTAGCATGTATTGCGAAACATTTCCATACATGCCCCCAACAAGCTGGGTACTCATTTTACCGACCTGCGAAAGGATGGAAGGCTGAGTCAACCTTGGAGCCCAGCAGGATCGAACTCACAACCTTGTGGCTTGCAGTACTGGCATTTAACCACTGCGCCACCAGGGCTCCTTTTTAGCCTCTTGAACCTGGGATTTTCCCCATTTTCCAGGATGAATGGCAACCTTACGCAGATTCTCTATGAGATCTCCATGGACACTGAGCGGACATCTGGTTATGAACCACTGATCTATACAATCAAAGGCCTTGCTATAATTTTAAACCATGGGCTAATTTTCTTCTGAAATTATTTGGTGTGCTCCATATTGTTTATATTTGCAATATGAACCCTAGTGCCTCTTCCTATTCGGAGGCCAGTTTGGACATCTGGAATTTCTTGTTCCACATACAGTAAAAGTCTTTGTTGTAGGATTTTGAGCATCACTTTGCGTGCATGAGAGATTAATGCAATGGCCCAGTGATTGCTGCAATCTCTAGTGTCCCCTTTCTTGAGGACTGGAATGTATACTGAGTGTTTCCAATCTGAGTGTTTCCAATCTGTGGATTTTAGTTAGAACTAGAGTAGATTCTTTTTCTGTAGCTTGTAGCAGTTCTATTGGTATGCCATCTGTTCTTGGTAATTTATTTCTCCAAAGCGCCCTGAGTGCAATATCAACTTCATTTTCTAAAACTATAGGCTTATCTTCAAATGGTTCTTTCCTGAATGAATGTCATCCTATCATCATTTTTATATACAGTCAACAAAGTGATGCTTAAAATCCTACAACAAAGACCCCACATTTGCAGGATTCACTTTTGTGGATTTGATTATTCACGGATTATTTGCTGTCCCCTCTGCTGCCTCCCTATGCCTTTTTTAATAGGGACTGCAAGCCCCATGAGACTGAGAAACTGTGAATGAGGCTTGTAAGTCCCTGTTAAAAATGGTGTGGGGCAGCAATGGAGGTGGCCGTAAGCCCCATCAGTCCCCACTTCTGCCTTGTGAAGGAACCCTGATGCCTCAAAGGAATCCACGGTGGGCTGAATATGGTGATCATACTTTTTTGTGTGTTTGGGAGGGCCTAGAGTTATTCACAGTTTTTCCACTTTCATGGGGGTCCTGTGCCCCTAACCCTCGCAAATGTGGAGGGAGGACTGTAGTTCTTCAGTTTATTGTGTCCATATTCCTTTGGTTTGTGCTCGGTCAGGTAATGTGTTCTGCTGGTTGTAGAGCATCCTCACTCTTGGTTTAAATTTCCCTTTGATTTTTCAGATCTTGTGGGAAAGATCTCTTGTTCTTCCTTTTTTGTTGTCATCTTCTATTTCTCTGCATTGATTACCATGGCAGTTCTGTTTGTCCCTGTGTTTAAGGTGCTGAGCAGTTGCATTCAGAGTTCTGCTCTATTTCATTTTTTACTCTTATGAAATGGTGATGTATTCCCGATGTTACGAGCACAGCTACAAGAGCCAGTGGTGTTTTCCAAACAACGATGGGCAAAATGCGGCCAGATGTTGTGGGATGGTAGCTCCCAGTATTCCCCACTATTGGCTGTCTTGACCAAGACTAATGGGAATTTCTGTCCATGGGAACCATGATTTGGCCCTTCCCTGAATCAGAAATAAAGCCATTCCATTCTGAGAGTTTCTGTGCACTTCCTCCTGGTCAAAATAAGGATATGGAAGTGCTGCAGTTGTAATTTTGGTAGTGTTTTGGCTCAGGCCCAGAGGAAGGCAAAGTGAAAACACCCCAAACATGGCATAGTACTTTTTTTGGTCACTTCTCAACGTAATTTTTAAGCACCTTAAAACAAAGAGAAAGTGTGGCCTCTTATTCACCAGAAGATGGCGCCGTAATCACATTTTTAATCCATTCACGTCTAAGGAGGCATTAACAAAGGGAAACTTTCCTCTTGAGTAAAATACTAGAATTTGGCAAAAGTTACTTTGATTCCTTTTCCTAGAACCCCCAACTTGATGTGGCTGCCCAGTCAGAGAGACTGAGACTGGTTGGTAGTCCTGGGAACTGTGATCTGAAAAATAAACTTTTGCAAGCTCTGACTTAGCTTTTCTGGATTCTGATCCAAACCCCAAAGAGTCATGTGATTAACTGTGGCAGAAGAATTGGGAGGAACACTGGCACATCTTCTCTTCTTCAGAGGGTTTGTAAAAGTTCTGGCTGGCATCCTATGTGTAACCTAGACACGCATATGTTACCCTGTAAAAGTGGATGTAGTTTTTCTCTAGTGGAAGACCATATTCAGCCAAAATGTTGTGGAAGTGGAGTTGCAATGTCATGTACAGATGTACAATACATTCATATTTGGTTGCAAATATCAGGCCCTTTCCACACGGGGGTAATAAAACGGTGTAGCGCGACCTCTGACGGAGGTCATCTACACCGTAAAGTGGATTGGGGCAGATTACTTTAGCGTAGTTCCACACCCCAATCCGCGCTGGAGTGACTGGAAGTGGTGGCGCCGCGTACTTTTTAAAAAGCACTTTTGAGTAGGTTTTTAAAAAGCATGGGGCATGCAGCCGCGTCGCAGTGCCCGATGTAGATTTGCAGGTGCATGCAAGTGCACGCCTGCAGACCTGCCAGAGGCAGGCTTCCAGCTGGCGAGCTTCTCTGGTTGGTGGAGAGCCTCCGTCAGTCGTAAGCGGCTGTTTTGGACGCCGCAGGACACCGAGGAGTGTGGAGTAGCGAACTCACACTGCCCCGCGCGACGACGGACTTACCCGGTTGCAGGTAAGCTCCGTTTCAGGACGTTTTACCCCGTTTCTTCCTCCACGTGTGGAAAGGGCCTCAGTGTGTACATTCAGTTGCACAATGTTGCCATTCCACACCAGGGTTGGGTACCATCACCAGTGCATAACTCCACAGGCAGAAAGTTCTGTTTGTTTCACATTATGTTGCATTACAATAGAGACTGACATTAGTTGGTCATGTGGTGCCATTGAGCACTGCACATGCAGAAGTATATTGTACATGCAGCTCTGTCTTCTGGGCACCACAATTCTAGAAGAATATTGACAAGCTGAGACATGTGCAGAGGAAGGCAACCCAAATGGCAAAAGCCCTGGAAATCATTCCCTATGAGAAGTGGCTTAGAGAGCTGCACACATTTAGCTTGGCAAAGAGAAGGTTAAGAGGTGACATGATAGCCATGTTTAAATATTTGAAGGGATGTCATGTGGAAGATAGAGGAAGCTTTTTTTTCTGTGGCTTCAGAGTCTAGGACAAGGAGCAATGGCTTCAAACTAGAGAAAAAGAGGTTCCATCTAAGCATTAGGAAGAACTTCCAGAGGGTAAGAGCAGTTTCACCGTGGAATCCATTGCTGCCTGGGAGTCTCTTTTGGAGGTTTTTAAAGAGAGGCTGGATGGTCATCTGTCAGGAATGCTTTGAGGGTGTCTTCTTGCACGGCAGAACGGACTTGGACTGAATGGTGTTACCCACCTAACCCACCTAAAAACTATGTCCTGAAGGTCCTAATTATTTTATATCAAACATAGTGAGCCGTAGAGATCTACTGGAAGGACATGTAGGCAGTGGAGCTATGGAGACAGATCAAAAGAGTAGCCTGTTTTCTGTCACACATCCTGGGCAATCTTGTAAATGGCTCACAGGCCATTGGAATGGATTTTCAGCAGCAATCAGGAGACAATAACTCTCTGGGAGCAAATAAACAATGCAAACAGTCTGGAATGTGACACTTTGAGGTATGCATCTCCGGATGAGAGATACTCATCTTGCAGGAAACTACAAGGATGCCTGGCTGTATTTTCTCTGAACTACAAAGCTGAGATCCATCTTCATAAAAATGCAGCCATCTGGTCCCCAGAACGTATTCAGCACTATAACTAGCATCCCTTTTCTCCTCCTTTTCGGAGTTCTCCCAGACTCGCAAACAATGCCTCTGCCAGTGGAAAGCTCCCCTCAGCCCCTTCCCCTGAGGCTGAGTTGGGCTCTTCGCTTGTCTTTTCCCAGCTGAAGACTTCTGGATTGGTACAGTATTACCCCAAAACCCTTACGTCTCTCTCTCTCTTAATTTTCACCTCTTTCTAAATTTCTATAGTCTTGTATGCTTGTGGGAGTGAGTGCAGCTGAGTGACTGTATGGATTTTAACATCTATGCCATAAAATACTTAAATTTGAACAGTTTGTGTGATTTCTGACCGGGCCTGACCCTGTAAACACTGGGTTAAAGATCCTTAATTACCCTGCCCTCTTTACATCACTAAAGCAGTGCTCAGAGCTAATTTTCCCTACAAGAGACGGTTTTGACAGCCATTGGGAATCCCCCTAAGGAATCCCTAGCAAGCAGGGTAACAATGGGCCTTGGGGTTTCTTCCAATTCTAGGATTCTATGAGAATCACATGTGCCAGTATACACTGCACATTAGAACTGTGCAGTTCACATTCATTCACACGTTCAGTCACCGAGTGTTACAATTCAATAAAGTACAATAAGGGACTAAGTGTCAAGTTATAAGTTGTCTCCTTGATATAGGACAGTGGTTCTTCACATTTTCTTTACTAGGGACCCCAACGCCCACCCCCATAAATATAATTTGTTGCCCCCAAGACTTAACTCAAAGTTTAGATATTTAAATTTAGATCTAAATATTCGAATATTTATTTATTTATTTATTTATTTATTTATTTATTTATTTATTTATGGCTCTGGAGAACTAGGATTAATAGAATCACAGAGCTGGAAGAGACCACAAGGGCCATTGAGTCCAACTCCCTGCCTTGTAGGAAGACACAGTTGAAGCATTTCTGACAGCATTTCTGCCCAGCCCCTGTTTAAAAACCTCCAAAGAAGTTTTATGAATAGACACCTGCCTACACATAAGTGAAAGTCTGTGCCTTAAACCATGCCTCCAGATGTCCCAAAGTTTACTGCTCTCACCATCAGATTGTGTGTGGGGTGAGATGCGTGTGCCCTAAGATCAACCGGAATTGCCACATTCCTGGGAGAGGGGCTAATTTGGGAAAGAAAGATATCACACACACACACACACCGAACATTGCAGCTGCCTCTTTGCCAGCACCCTTCCCTCTGGTAATCTCCATTCAGGAATCCTGCTGGTCTAGCCAGTTTGATAGACTTCATTTTTGCAACCAAGGATTCTGACGGCTGGAAGGAAATCCCAGGAGACTCATTAGCCCAAGATCTAATCTCAGAACAATGCATTTCATCATCATATGGAAATGCTATGGAGGTTGCATTCCCTAAGGGGTTCTTTTTAGTCCTCAGGCTTTACACAGCGACTTCTAAAGGGACAGCCTTGGGCAGCAAAAGCAACAGTCTTTTAAGATGCTACACTATTTGTTTGAGTAGAAGGCTGGGGTCCTGCATGGAGGAGATGGAGTCTAACATTAGAATTATAGAATCATAGAGCTGGAAAAGACCCCAGGGGACATCGAGTCCAACCCCCTGCTTTGCAGGAACATAGAGTTTGGTGACAGTTGTGTATTAGTGAATTGCAACTGAATGTACAAACAAATGTGGAATGCACAATTACCATTGTACAGTGCACCTTTCCAAGAGCAAGGTGCAGTGTGTGTCTTAATGTGCAGCAACATCACAAATGCAATGACATCCATCCACAGCTCTGCTTCCATAACGGTTAATTCCACTACAGACAAAAATGTCCAATGGCTTTTGTAAGGGAACTTACATAGGCTTTAAGTCACAGACAGGATGCCAGACAATATTTTCATTTCTCAGATGCTCCTCTTATACCAAGACCATTGAGCATCTAGCCCAGTATTACCAACTCTGATTGGCAGCTGTGGTTCTCTAGGGGGTTCAGGCTGGTTCCTAGATAGCTCCAGCCTTCCCTCCTGGTGGTCCCCCATCCAAATATTAACCATCCTTGACCCTTCTTAGCATTGGAAGCAAAGAGATGTTTGTATAAAGTGATCAGCAAGAGGGAATTCTAGAGACACATGCCTGCCTGCCCGCCCTTTGGTTTCACTTCTCCGTTTCTTTCTTTGATCTACATACTTGAGCCTTTTTGCTTCCTTCCTGCATGCAGATGTCACTTCCCCCTTCCTCCAAAAGTTGTTGGTATTCTTGTGTGTCCTCAAGTTGTTTCTCTCTTATGGTGACCCTAAGGAGAAACTATCACAGGGTATGCTGGGGCTGCATGTGTGTGATGCACCCAAGGTCACCCAGTGGGTTTCTGTGGCCAAGGGAATCAAACCCCGGTCCCCAGGGCCAAAATCCAATATTCAAACCGTTACACCAAGCTGGCTCTCTCCAAAAGTTAGTCCTTTTGTCTCCTTTTGTCTGGAAGGGAGCACCCATGAGGCTCCTGACTCAGGAAGGCTTACATCCCCATATGAGAGTCAGCTTTTAGGGGCTCTTCCACTGAAATTTAGGTAGCCTTCTTCTGTCTATCTCCTTTGCTATCCCAAGTTGGATTTCCTGAAACCATCAATGTAAGCTTTCCTTTTTAAACTTAGAAGGGAATCCTGAGTATTTTCTCTTGTTTCCTGCAACAAGCTCATAAGACACTGGCTACGCTTCATGCTGCTTGACACAGGTACTAAATATTCCTATAGACAGCTCTGGCCTTCCTGTTACTATGGTTATGATATGTCTGGTGAGAGCACTAGATATCTTTTTGATATCAAGTAATTTGGCCTTTCTCTGCCACCCTACTCCATGTGTTTGCAGAGGTCCACCGGACAAGCACGTATTAGGCACGGCTGTTAATGGTTGTACATTCCAAACCTCAGGCAGGCAGGCAACTTAATGCCTCTCTGATGCTTCAGGAAAAACCTTCTTGCAAACTGGCCTTGCTCAGCGCAAATCTACACAAAGAGGTACAGCCAAGTGCCAAGCCATTCCTTTATGCTGGGCCATTAGCATACTGGCCACACTATTGTCCTCCAGCACCAAGCTCATCATGCAAAACCTGACCTTTTCCAACTCCTTTGTCCAGCTACAAATTTCCTTTGTTCTCACTGGGCATGGCATGGCCTGTAGGTAAAATCCACCCTATGAAAGGTCCCCTTTTCCAAGTCGTCCTCAGACTGCTCAGATCACCCTGGACTTCCATCCAGCCTTGCTGCCGATCTGTCCAGTGAAGTTTTCCCCCCAGTTCCCAATAATTGAGTCTGTCTCCCTTCTTGGATCGCTCCTGCGTTTCATCCAGTCTTGCTGTCGGTTTGTCCAGTGAGCTCCCCTCAGCGAACCGCGCTGAGCTTTCTTCCCCTGCAACTTCCGTTTCTCTCCAGGACTACAAGACCAGGCGTCGTATTACCCATTCCCCAAAGCTCTCTATTTCTATTTCTCAGTTAGCTAGTGTATGTCGTGTCTTTCATGTTGTTTGTGCTCAATAAATATTATTTACTTGTCTGGCTACGCTCTCTGACCTGACACCGTAGACATTGGGTAAAAGATCCTAGCTGAAGTTACCCTGCCTCTCGTTAGCTTAAGAGAGTGCTCGAGCTTAATTCCCTCATCTTGTGTTGTTGTTTGGTTATTTGGGTGCCCCTCCCGGGACCCCCCAACGTACAGGGTAACATTCCTTCCTAGTAGTCTCCTGCCCATTTCCAAAATGCTTAATTTCCAAAATCCAACAAGGTCATGGAGGCACTCGGGGTTGTACGGTGTTCAATTGTTCAACTTTTAATTGCTTATAACTATAGGTCATCAATGCAATTCTCGGCTGCATCAATAGGAGTCTGGTGTCTAGATCGAGGGAGGTGCTGGTACCACTCTTCTGCATTGGTGAGACCTCATCTTGAATACTGTGTCCAGTTCTGGGCACCCCAATTCAAGAAGGACCTGGTCAAGCTGGAGCAAGTCCAGAGGAGGGCGACCAAAACGGTGAAGAGTCTGGAAGCCGTGAAGCCCTACGAGGAGTGGCTTAGGGAGCTGGGTATGTTTAGTCTGCAGAAGAGAAGGTTAAGAGGGGACATGATAGCCATGTTTAAATATTTGAAGGGATGCCATGTAGAGGAAGGAGAGGGCTTGTTTCCTGCTGCTCCAGAGACCAGGACAAGGAGCAATGGATTCAAGCTGCAGGAAAGGAGATTCCACCTGAACCTCAGAAAGAACTTCCTGACAGCCAGGGCTGTCCGGCAGTGGAATCTGCTGCCTCGGAGCGTAGTGGAGTCTCCTTCCTTGGAGGTTTTTAAGCAGAGGCTGGATGTCCATCTGTCAGGAGTGCTTTGAGGGTGTTCCTGCATGGCAGGGGGTTGGACTGGATGGCCCCTGGGGTCTCTTCCAACTCTACATTTCTATGATTCTATGATCACAATGTGAAAACAAAGAGGTTATACCAATATTTTTTAAAAAGAAGTTAAAAATGTACCATAGAATTGTAGAATTCCCAACACCATTTCTAATATTATTAAGCTTACTAGTAAGAATTAAAATGTACAAAATGAAGCCACGGAGGGCAGTAAAACTTCAGACTTTGGGGAATGTCTTATAATAACGTGAATGGGCTTTAGCAAATATCATTAAGAAAGCAGCATCTCTTCTAGTGATGCTAGAATCTTGATTGAAAAGCAAAAATTCTAATTTTTGGCAGATGGGCCAATTGTTTGTTAAGAGATAACGGCTCCACAAAGGACAACCAAACAAATAGTGGGGGAGGCCCTCAATTTCATCCAGACCACAGTGCCAATAGCTTAAACGATAAGGGTCTTACGCTGGTTAATAACTGACTCAGGAACTGGCACACCGCATTTCACCCACTTCCCAACCAATGTCTGGCATGCAGGGAGTGGCACATGCGTGTGTAAATTATGATATGTGTGTGGGGTGAATAATTTCCCATTGTTGCACACCATAATGCTGTGGACATTTTCTGCCAACAGTGGTGGAAACAGAGATGCTCATAACAGCAATATTGTGTACTAGTGTATCTACCCGGTGTTGCCCAGGATTTTATTTTCTCATACGTTCTTCTGTCTCAGTGGAGGCATATAAACATTAATAATCAATAAGTTAATAGATTTAAATTGAATTTTAACAGCCATAGCATGCGACTTAAATGAGGGGAGTGGTATTATAGAAACTCGTAGTGTTGTGGAGACCAAAATTCCCAGTCCTCCTATGGCTCTACCCTACTTAGACCCTACAGCTGCCCTTAGGGAGAAAGAATGAAACCCATTTAATAGTCTCTCTCCCGTAACCCAAGTTTCCTGTATCAAAAGAATATCAAAGTGACATAGGAAAGAAATAAAATTGGGGTCACTAGTAGATGCAGTCCAACCTGCCACATTCCAAGATAGAAGGAAGATCATAGAATCATAGAATAATAGAAATGTAGAGTTGGAAGAGACCACACAGGCCATCCAGTCCAACCTCCTGCCATGCAGGAACACCCTCAAAGCACTCCCGACAGATGGACATCCAGCCTCTGCTTAAAAACCTCCAAGGAAGGAAACTCCATTACACTCCGAGGCAGCCGATTCCACTGCCGGACAGCCCTGACTGTCAGGAAGTTCTTCCTGAGGTTCAGGTGGAATCTCCTTTCCTGCAGCTTGAATCCATTGCTCCTTGTCCTGGTCTCTGGAGCAACAGAAAACAAGCCCTCTGCTTCCTCTACGTGGCATCCCTTCAAATATTTAAACATGGCTATCATGTCCCCTCTTAACCTCCTCTTCTGCAGACTAAACATACCCAGCTCTCTAAGTCTATCCTCATAGGGCACGGCTTCCAGGCCTCTCACCATTTTGGTCGCCCTCCTCTGGACTTGCTCCAGCTTGTCAATATCCTTCTTGAATTGGGGTGCCCAGAACTGGACACAGGATTCAAGATGAGGTCTAACCAAAGCAGAGTAGAGTGGTACCAGTACCTCCCTTGATCTAGACATCAGACTCCTATTGATGCAGCCGAGAATTGCATTGGCTTCCTTGGCTGCCGCATCACACTGCTGACTCATGTTCAGCTTGTGGTCTATGAAGACTCCTAGATCCCTTTCACACGTACTGCTATCCAGCCACGTGTCCCCCATCCTATATTTCTGTATTCCATTTTTTCTGACTCTTTTGTTTTATAATCTGTATACCCCTACTGTGCTGGTCAATGACTGTCATAAAGATATATTCATTCATTCATTCTCATAGGTAATACTTGTTAGAAAATCCTTAGGAATTACCTTCCTTTCCCTTCCCTTCCCTTAGGAATTAGATGTGGTTGAAATATATATATAACTCTGTAAACTATCTTGTGTATGTCAGTTTAATTTATCTCATATACGCCTCCCAAATGTTTTCTGGCCTCCTTATTGATGCTAGGCCTCATCTCCATAGCAACCGGCCTGAGCTCTCTGAGAATTCTAAACCCCCTCTCTGAACTGCCAAGCCCAGGATTCCGTAGGATCTTCACAGCCAGCCAATCGTATGAGGTCTTCTCGCCTCACTCAGTCAGTCATATGAGGTCTTTGCCTGTTTGCCACGGACAAACAGATAAACTCGCAAACAGACAAACTTTGACTTTTATATAGCAGACTGTGATTGTGCGCTGCTTGTTTCTTATTGCTTATTGTACCTTACACATTGGTGATTGCACAGAGGTGATCCAGTCATTGGCATGTGTTGTGCAATATTGCTCTTTCACACGGGGGCTGCGCAGTGCTGGCGCATGTAGATATTTACTCCAAGGGGAGGTTGGGCTGCAGCCATGGGATGATTGGCTGGAACCCTCTGCAATCAGCTCTCCTATGCTGATCATACTTTTCCCCTTTTCACACAGGGGCGGTGAAACGGGGAAAGCCACGCCAAAACGGGGCTTACCTCATTCCGTCGCCGTGCAGAGCATCGCGTTTCACTGCTCCACACATTTGCAGCGTCCGACGGCATCCGCGGCACTCGGCAGCACCCAAAATGGCGGATTTTGACTGGCGGAGCCTCTCCACCAACTGGAGAAGCTCGCCAGCTGGAAATCCCACCCCCTGCCCGATCTGCAGGGACGCCCTTTCGTGCATCTGTAAATCCATACGGGTGCTGCGACGGGGCTGCACGGGGCTGGACGCCCTGCGCCTTTGAAAAACCACATAAAATGTGGTTTTTCAAAAGCACGCGCTGCCGCCACTTGCGGGCGCCCGACTGCGGATTGGGGTGGGTAATTACTCGAGAGTAATCCACCCCAATTCGCGTAACGGTATAGACGACCTCCATGGAGGTCGATCTACACCGTTTTTTTAACCCCATGGAAAAGGGCCTTCCCCCCCCCCACTATATATGGTTTCGGAGGTGTCTAGAGTGATTCACAGTTGTTCCACTTCTATGGGGGTCCTGTGCCCCTAACCCTTGCAAATGTGGACGAATGACTGTATTTTAAAACAGGAAACAGGAGGGTCTCAAAACAAGGAAAACATTAACTAGGGAACAGCAGGAGAGGGGAGAAAAAATTTAAACCGTCAAACAAAAAGGTGGATATGATAATAAACGATATTATGAAAACTATACAGGACACAGAATAACCAAGGCAGTTAAATAGTTAAATAACGAACCCTATGATATAATAAAGAGTAATGCAAATACAAAACAGAATGCAGTTGGTCTTCCACATTTGCTGGTTTCACTTTCATGGATTTGATTACTGGAGAGTTTCTCCAACCGCTGTCTCCCCTACATCAGGCGCTTCTTTCCTGGAGAACCTTCGATCAGACCGTGCAGCCCTTTAAAAATCCACCTCTGGTCCTCCTCCTCCTCCAGCAGCCACTGGATGGCCAGCTAAGGACAGGTTGC
Source organism: Ctenosaura bakeri (assembly GCA_948474755.1). NCBI lineage: Eukaryota > Metazoa > Chordata > Lepidosauria > Squamata > Iguanidae > Ctenosaura > Ctenosaura bakeri. The sequence goes on along the minus strand of CAOLHI010000302.1, from coordinate 785,823 downwards.
AGCCCAGTTTCTCAACACCACAAATCCTCTCCCGATGCCCCCCCAACACCCAAAGAAGGAGACGGCCAAGAGAGAGGCCATTTCTGCACTAGCCTGCTATAGAGTGATGATTCCACTTTCACATCCTCTGGACCTGGGGTTTGCAGTTTCGGGAGGGGCCAAAACTGCAAACCCCAGGATTCCAGAGGATGTTGGAAGTGGAATTATCACGCTAGAACAGGCTAGTGTGGCAATGACCAGAGAAAGGACAGAGACACCACACCAACCCACCCCCTTTCCCTCTCCTTTCCCTGCCCCGGTTCGAACCCAAAGTGTTCGCTCTCCCCACCATGTCTCAGCCAACTTCCCACACACACACACACACACACACACACACATTTTGATATTTGCCGTTTTTCCTGCGCTCCTCACCCTAGAGAATGTGTGGAGGGCCAACTGTAATACCAAACATTATGACTGGGCACTACAAATGTATATACACAAAGCACAGCTTAACCCAAAGAACATAAGCCAGCTAAAGTCTCTAGGCCAGTGGTTCTCAACCTTCCTAATGCCACAACCCTTTAATACAGTTCCTCATGTTGTGGTGACCCCCAACCATAAAATTATTTATTTATTATTTATAATGCCTCGCCCCCCGGCAAAGACCGCCTCTCCGGCCAGGAACGGAGGTGGGCGGGCAGGGAGGGAAAGAGGAGCCGCGCGTCTCCCCCGGGAAAAAACTCCGAGACACCTCCCCTCGGGCTCTGCTTCTGCTTCACTCTAGTTTTCACTGGGGGGGGGCAATGTGGGAAAAGTTTCCAAAGTGTCGACCCTGGCTGAGAGGGGGAGGAATTCCAGTGCCTTTGTCTTTTGCACCAGGCGCAGCTCGCCCCCCTGGAAAAGTGTCACCTTGTGGCCCCCCGGCCCTTCTGCAGCACCCCCCTCCGTGGCGAGTGGGGGGGCCCGTGGTGAAGAGGGAGCCTGCCCCCCGTGATGCTGCCCCCACAAGCTGGCCCGTAGACGGGAGGTTCTCCCGGTAGTGGAGAAGGGGAGCGATTTCAGTCCCTTCTGAACAGAAGGCAGGAGGACGCGAGTGCGGGCTTGCGCTTGCGCACCACCACTCCTGCTGTGGCGACGCTGTGGCCGCACGCGCTCCCGCCAAAGGGGGCAGGAGGACACGAGCGCATGGCTCGTGCTTGCGCACCACCACCAAGGAGGGAATGGAGCCTAAGACCAAAGCAAATATGTATTTTCCGGTGGTCTTAGGTGATCCCTGTGAAAGGGTCATTCGACCCCCAAAGGGGTCATGACCCACAGGTTGAGAACCACTGTTCTAGGCAATGAAATATAACTTATCCATTCTAGCCAGGGCAGCTGCTTCGTTGCAGGTTCTGCACAGCTGCGTGTTCTGTATGTTTTTTAAAATATCATTTATTATTCTTTCCAGCTTTTAAAAAAAACAAACCTGTATTTTAAAGTGAGAAAGAAAAGCCTTAGCCAGGAAGGGTGGGAGAAAGGAATTATAGGGAAAGAGAGAAGGCTTAATTCTCTGCGGAGAGACTTGTACTAGAAAGGGGAGAGAGGGTGGGGGACAGAGAAGGCCTCTCCTGATGGGAGGGGTGGGAAGGACATCGGTTTTTTTCGGTGTGGGGGCTTAGAGTAGGCTTTCCCAAAAGGGAGAAAGACGGTGAAGAAAGGAGATGATGATCACAGAAATCATAGAAATCATAGAAATGTAGAGTTGGAAGAGACCCCAGGGGCCATCCAGTCCAACCCTCTGCCATGCAGGAACACCCTCAAAGCACTCCCGACAGATGGCCATCAAGCCTCTGCTTAAAAACCTCCAAGGAACGAGACTCCACTACGCTCCGAGGCAGCAGATTCCACTGCCGGACAGCCCTGGCCATCAGGAAGTTCTTTCTGAGGTTCAGGTGGAATCTCCTTTCCTGCAGCTTGAATCCATTGCCCCTTGTCTTGGTCTCTGGAGCAGCAGAAAACAAGCCCTCTCCTTCCTCTACATGGCATCCTTTCAGATATTTAAACATGGCTCTCATGTCCCCTCATCACCTTCTCTTCTGCAGACCCAGCTCTCTAAGTCTATCCTCATAGGGCCTCATGGCTTCCAGGCCCCTTACCATTTTGGTCGCCCTCCTCTGGACTTGCTCCAGCTTGACCACGTCCTTCTTGAATTGGGGTGCCCAGAACTGGACACAGGATTCAAGATGAGGTCTAACCAAAGCAGAGTAGAGCGGTACCAGGACCTCCCTCGATCTAGACACCATACTCCTATTGATGCAGCCGAGAATTGCATTGGCTTTCTTGGTGGTGTCCTTGATGACAAGCACAAAGATGGCAAGCCCCCCTTTTCCCAGTCCAGGACTCAACGGGGGCTTGCAAAAGTTAAAAGAGACACAGCTAAAAAAAAAAGATGCTGTGTGACTTCAAAGCATTTCCTTCTTAAGGCAAACCTGTCATGGGGTTTTCTGGAGGCTGAGAGTGTGTGACACACCCAAGGTCATGCAGTGGGTTTCTGTGGCCAAGCAAAGAATTGCACTCTGGTCTCCAGGGATGTATTTTTTGTTTGTTTGTTTTAATAAAACACAAACATTCAATTGTAAAACAAATTATCCAGACAAAATACCAAAAGTGCAATATAACATAAAACAAACAGACCAGTACATGTAATCAAACTATACAAACTTATAAAATAACATTAAGGGAAATTCCAAAAGCTTTTGAAAATGAGGAGTGAGAAGGTTTTTAACTGAAGTTTAAAAATAACAGGGGAAGGAGCCGTCTGCAAATGTTCAGGAAGGCAATTCTAGTTGCTGGTGCCAGTTTGAGCAGACCCATTGAATCAGTTGCTGAATGGCAACTCATCACTTATGTGTTTTCGGGTATTATGAGTTTCATTTCTTTATGATATTTTATGCAACTTACTATTTTGTATTTTACTGGTTTTCAGGTTCATTTATTGTATTCTTCCCCCTCCCCAGCTGTTTGCTGTAAGCTGCTCAGAGAACTTTGCTTATGAGGTGGCATTAAAATGTGATTCACTCATACATATATTAATATTCAGGGCTTAGAAATAAGGGACTAAAAGTATCCAGAGATGTATTTAAAAACTTCCAAGGAAGGAGACTCCACCATACTTAGAGACAGTGGATTCCACTCTCTAACTGCTCTTACCATTAGGCAATTCTTCCAAATGTTTAGGTGGAAACTTTTTTCCTGAAGTTTGAAACCACTGCTCCGTGTCCTCATCCCTGGAGCAGCAGAAAACAAGCTCACCCCATCCTCCATATGACATCATGGCTATTGTGTTTCCTCTTAACCTTCACTTCTTCAAGCTAAAGATCCCCAAATTCCTAAGCATCTCCTCACTGGGCTTCCTTGTTTCCGGGCCTTCTTCCATTTTGGGCGTCCTCCTCTGGACATCTTACACTTTTTCAATATCCTTTCTGACCAGTGGGTGCCCAGACCTGGACATAGGGTTCCAGGAAGGGTCTGACCAAAGGAGAACAGAGTGGGACGATTACTTCTAGACCTATGGATGCAGCCTAGAATCACACTGTCTTAGTGGCCACATCACATCAAAGAATTCTTATTTGGAGGGCAATGCCCTCCACCCCCATAGCTACACCATTGACTTCACTCAAACTTGGATGAATGTTCAGAGAGAAAGTATGCACATAAAAGGGAGGAAAAGGCCTGGTTTTATGACAGAGAAGTCTCCCTCTTCTCCTTCTTTTCCTCCTCCTTCCCCCTCTTCCCCCTGCTCAAAATCCCACTGCATTTCCGCACTAGACTGTTATAGACTACGATTCCACTTGCAACATCCTCTGGAATCCTGGGGTTTGCAGTTTGCAATTGCAGTTTCTGCAGTTTCCCGAAACTGCAAACTCCAGGATTCCAGAGGATGTTGCAAGTGGAATCATAGCACTATAACAGTCTAGTGCAGAAATGGCACCAGTCTTCTTTTTCTTGTCCTCTGCTCCTTCATTGTCAGTGATTTTGGCACCGTGTCAGTTTCAGCCGGGAAGTTTTGGTCTTCTCCGACTTTGGGTGGTAAGATTCGCAGGGCTTACATGAGCCTGGAGCGCAGCACGTCCTCCCTGCAGAGCGCTGGAGGGAGCCACCCATTTTGCAATTGGGATTCTAAGAGATAAGCTTCAAGGGAGGCTCTTCCATTAATCTCTTCCATCTTTTCCTTTCCCTCCCTCCCTCCCGGTGCACCCACAGGCCATAGATCCATTCACCACAGCCACTTGCATGCTCGCATCCTCTGACTCAAACCAGCTTTTCAAAGCCAGGGTGGAGGTTTGTGGGTTTTTTTGGTTAACTTTTAATCTTCTGCTGATTTGGACTGTGTGCCTAGTACTAGAATACAGTTGACCCCCCCACATTTGCTAGGGATAAGGACATAGGACCCCCACAAAAGGGGAAAAAAATACAAATATCACAATGTGTGTGAGTGTGTCTGCCAGGAGGATGGCGAAGCATCCAGTGTCCAAGCCAGGTCAGGGAAAGGAGAGGGAAAGGGAGTGGGTCTAAAAATTCCTCTCTCCCCCATCTCCTTCCTTTGGTGTGGAAGTGTTACTTCACTGGAAAAACCCTATCCCAGGGCCTACAATTTTAATATTAAACATGATTCTGTGTGCCTGAGAGGTCACCCAAACAAGCACGTAGGCAGGCACGGTCGAACGACCGAAAACCAGGTCAGGCCAGTAAAATCCCCAGCCACGTAGCCCAGGAGACCTCAAGGCATGTAAACCCCAATAAACAAAGGGTCTACAGCCCTGAGAAGCTGACTTGAAGGGATTAGTGTGTCTGCCCCAAGTTGAGCAAATATTCCATCAGGCAAGGACCATTTACATGAAGTCACACGACAAACAAACACAGCTGAAGATCCTGAGACTTTGGCAACACCTTGCAATCCCATCACACAAAGGAAATTGCCACGGTGGAGCTTCATTATTGCTCCAACACCCATTGTTCTTCCTGGGAAAGCATTAGTCCTCCAGGTACTTTTTCCCCTACAAATAGTCCCAGTTTTTGAGCAGTTCTTTGGATCACTCCCAGTCATCCCAGCAGACCATTTCTCCGTCTGTTGAGTCTCCTCAGCCCTCTCCGTGCTGAGCCCCACTTCTCCGCTGCCTTCCCAGACCCAGGACTTCAGGAAAAGGTGCAGTATTATCCCCAGCTACACCCCTTCAATACTCCCCCGTCCAATTTCTCTCTTTTGCTTCTTAATAGCTCTTGGGTGCATGTGTGCGTGAGTGCATTGGTGCATGAGGCTTGTATTCAATAAAATCATTTACTGGATATTTTTGTTTGGTTTTTGGCTTGGCCTGACCCCGTAAACACTGGGTAAAGGACCCGCTAGGTTACCCTGCCTCTTGCATTGCTATTGCTTGTGCTCTGGCTAGTTTCCATTCCCCATCACGTGGAGCACATTGAGGTGTCCCCCAGGGGACCCCAGAAATCAGGGTAACAGAAGGGGGCATCGGGAGAGGGTTTGTGGTGCTGAGAAACTGGGCTGTGATCCATCCTCAGCTGGCCAGCCAGCGGCTGGCGAAGGAGGCGGAGGAAAGGGCTGCCCAGCCTAAGGCCATTCTGCACTACACCATTATAGTGCTATTATTCCACTTCCTGTGGAATTCTGGGGTTTGTAGTTCACTGAGGCCAAAGAGCTCTCTGGCTGAGAATTCTAAAGGACTCTCCCTAAACTGCAAACCCCAAAATTTCACAGGATGTTAAAAGTGGAATAATAGTGCTATAACAGTGTAGTGCGGAAATAGCCTAAGACTAAAACCTGATACTAAAACAGTCAACTAAAATACTAATCACTAACTAAAACACTAAACACTAACTTACTAACACACAAAAGGGCTCTGATGCTGCCCCCCATGGCCAAACAGTAATGAAAAAGAACAACAAAGGAAAAGTATTATCCCACCATTAGAGATCTAATAGAATTACTGGTAAGCATAGCCACACATTACTGCATCATTAGATTTCTTACTTTTCAAAAAGTCCATAAAGTGTAAGAATACTTTCTCCTGCTGCTTTCACCATTGCCCTTGATTTATAAGCTATAGAATTATGTACAATACATTACTTAATATAATAATGCAGCTTTTTTACCCCGGAGGAATGCTTCTAATAATTTCCAGGTCTCATAGAAATAATTATATCTACATCTCTCTCTCTCTCTTATTTTTTATATATATATATATATATATATATATATATGTGTGTGTGTGTGTGTGTGTGTGTGTGTGTGTGTGTATGCATATATACATAATATATTCTGATTACAATCTCTCACAGAACTGCTAGTGATCTCTCCTGCAAGCCTCGCATTTCAGGAAACTCTGGTTGAGAAACCCTGTAATAATGCAACATCCTAAATCTACAAAACAGCAATACCTTTCTCGGGCCAACCAAAATTGCACCAAATAACATCATGCAAGTTCTCAAAGTTCCACTGGCTTCTTCATCAGGCAAAGGGTTAAAAACCATACAGGAGAAAGAAAAAACATGAGGATGTTTGAGCCCCAGGTCTGCATTTTATCAAGGCGTTGTTTTGACTGCTGTCAGTTAAGATGGTCTGGAGGGACACCCATGCGCACAGTGGCCACTCCTCGCTTTGGCTGTGCAGGACTCTGGGAGACAAAGAGTTGCAAAATCCAGGCAAGAAAATTCCTTTTTTTTTTTTTTTGTGAAATATTTTTATTGCAGAATTTACTTTACAAATAAATAAAAAAAAAACCCTTCCCACTTCCAAGCTTGCATTTTCCAATTGAATCTGCTTCTTTTCATTGCTTACATACATACATATATAGTTTCTGTTTAACAAATAGCGGTTACATGTGTTTCTTTTTCATTTCTTACACCTTTATATCTTTATCCAATCCAAGACTTCTCTCCACTCCCTTTCAAAGTTCTGGACAGGTTTATTTTTCAAAGAGAATGCTATTTTTTTCTGTCTCAACCATATCCAGGACTTTTAACTTCCATTCTTCTATATCAATATATTTCTTTTCTTTCCAATATTGCGCATATGTCAACCTAGCAGCAATTATTAAGTACAGTAATATCTTCTGGTGACATCTTATATCTCTTTGTTGCCCTAAAATGTTTAACAAATAAAACTCTGGCTTCATTTCAAAATTCAAATGATAGATTCTTTGAATTTCATCATGAATCTCCTTCCAAAATTCAAGAAAATTTCAACTTCATTAGCAACAAACACCAGCATGATGTATTTGGGTTCATCTCCTTGCTCACCCACAGAAACCCACTGGATGGCCTTGGGCGCATCACGCAGCCCCAGAAAAACCCCTGTGATAGGTTCACCTTGGAGGTCATGTTACCACGGTCCAGACATATTTGTTTATTTATTTATTATTTATTTATCCCGCCTCTCCATATGGATCGAGGCTGCGAACAACTTACAAATAGCATGTATTTCGAAACATTTCTATACATGCCCCCAACAAGCTGGGTACTCATTTTACCAACCTGCTAAAGGATGGAAGGCTGAGTCAACCTTGGAGCCGGGCAGGATCGAACTCACAACCTTGTGGCTTGCAGTACTGGCATTTAACCACTGCGCCACCAGGGCTCCATATCCGGTGAGAGCACTAGATATCCCTTGATATCAAACTTATTTGGCCTTCACTTGACCTTTCTCTGCCACCCTGCTCCACGTGTTTGCAAGGCCACCGGACAAGCATGTAAACAGGCGCAGCCGGTAAATGGTTGGACATTCCAATCCCCTCTTAGGCAGGCAGATTAATGCCACTCCGTTGCTTCAGGGACCATTTTTGCAGACACACCTTGCCTAAGCGCGACTTTACACAAAGACGCTCGGCCTCGAGCCGGCACTCTTGCAATGCTAAGCCATTTGCATACTGGCTACACTACTATTACCCTGCGCTAAGCTGATCCTGTAAAACTTGACTTTTTCCAATGCCTTTGTCCTGCTCCAAATTTCCATTGTTCTCACCGAGCTTGGCATGGCCTGTAGGCACAATCCATCCTATAAAAACTCCCCGATTCTGAGCCTCCTTGGATCACTCGCTCGGATCGCTCACCCAAGTTCCAGACCGCCTTGCTGCTGTTGTGTCCGGCGAGCTCCCCCCAGCGAACCGTGCTGAGCTTTCTCCCCTGCAATCCTCTGCTCTTGTCCAGGACTACGAGATTTTTTTTTTTAATATATCCCGCCTCTCCATATGGATTGAGGCGGCGAACAACTTACAAATACCAGTAGCATGTATTTCGAAACATTTCATACATGCCCCCAACAAGCTGGGTACTCATTTTACTGACCTGCGGAAGGATGGAAGGCTGAGTCAACCTTGGAGCCCGGCAGGGTCGAACTCACAACCTTGTGGCTTGCAGGACTGGCATTCAACCACTGCGCCACCAGGGCTAAGGTGTCGTATCACCCATTTCCCCTGAAAACTCTCATTTCTAATTTCTAGTTAGCTGTGCACTTGTGTTGTCTTTTCTGTTGTTTTGTCCTTTAATAAAGCTATCATTTTTACTGTTTTAAAACTTGTCTGACTACTCTTTTGACCTGACGCTGTGTACATAGGGTTGCAAGATCCCTGCTACGTTACCCTGCCTATCGTTAGCTTAAGAGAGTGCTCAAGCTTATTTCCCCATCTTGTGTTTATATGTTTATTTGGGCGCCCCTCCTGGGACCCCCATAATACAGGGTAACAGTCACCATAACTCGGAAACAACCTGAAGAGACACAACACATATGGCAACAGAAAAAGTAACCTCCTTTGAGATCCAGGCTGCTTCTGTAATAATGTGTTTACATGCATTCACAACAGCATGATAGGTTACCAGCTAAAAATCGAGGCTGGCTTTCTCTTGGTGTTTTAGACACACATGTGACTTCGTTCCAACCCTGCAACATTTCAAAGATGAAAACCAGAGTATATGTGGCCAAGCAACATCAGAGCACAGTCAAGAGCCCTGGTGGCGCAGTGGTTAAATGCCAGTACTGCAAGCCACAAGGTTGTGAGTTTGATCCTGCCGGGCTTCAAGGTCGACTCAGCCTTCCATCCTTCCACAGGTCAGTAAAATGAGTATCCAGCTTGTTGGGGGCATGTATAGAAAAATGTATCGAAATACATGTTATTTCTAAGTTGCTCGCCGCCTCGATCCATATGGAGAGGCGGGATACAAATAAATAATAATAATAAAAAAAGATGGCAAAAGTTGGGAATGAGAAAATTCTGCAGCGGTTTGCTTTTGCCTGAGCCTCCTGGGAAGGGAAAGATTCCTGCCCCTCCTCTCCTCCTGCTAAGTTAATAGACTGCCAACTACTTCAGTTTGCAGTTAACGGAAGTAAGCTGATGATACCAAGGAGAAAGTAGGAGGAAGCGGAGGCAGCATGGGGTAGTGGTTGGAGCTTTGGACTACAACCCTGGAGACCAGAGTTCATCTCCCTGCTCAGCCATGGAAACCCACAGGTTGACCTTGGTCATATCACATACCCTCAACCTCAGAAAACTCTGTGATTGGTTCGCCTTTGGGTTACCATAAGTTGGAAAAGACTTGAAGGCACACAACAACAAGGAGGAAGACAGAGAAATGTGAAAGAACAACAAATGAAAATGATTGGTAGATGGTACAGAACACCCCATCAAATGGTATATATAAATGGCCATTTCTCCCCAAAATGTTGGCATGGATGTGGAGCTAAAGGTACTTATATACATAGGTGGTGGGAGTGTCCATTTATTAAATGGACACTCCCACCACATATGTATATCCAGGAGTTTTGGAAAGAGGTTAAGAAACAAATATATATATAATAATAGGGAGAGAGCTTCAATTAAGTAAAGAAAATTGTTTAACCCTCAACTTAGAGACAATAGGTTTAAATAAGAATGAAAGGTATGTAACAAAACAAATTATAAAAGCTGCTCGTGCTGTTATTGCTTTAGGGTGGAAAAAGAAATCAATGTGGAATGAATTTTATTTGATAAAATATAAAAAAGAAGCTTATTATTTGACTTTCTTAGGGAAAGAAGGTTAAAGTATAGCGGACAATGTTGTAAAGAATCATGGAGTGATAACTGGAAAATAATGACTGAGAAAGTAAAAGACAAACTGGGGTATGAAGATGTGATAAATTTGATTAGGATTACATCCCCTATCTTTGAAAAAGCTTCCTGATATAAATTGATACAAATGGGGTCTGGATCCCCTGTCAGCTGTTTTGCGAGGTGGGTTAGGTTGGATAGGTTGAAAAAACATTGCTGTTAAAATTTTTTGTTTCCTTGTAATAGTATTGTAATACGGTATATATTAATGTAATGAATATTACATTACATTAATATATTAACGAAAGGAGTGGTCACAGGATGCATACATGAGGTGCAAATGGAATACTCACAGTCTTTTTATAGCCAAAGTCCAGTAAATAATTTCTAAAATATCTTTATAAGGATGCACAGCACACTCCACTTCTGTTGCATATTTCAACTTTTTGCTCGCTCACTCTCAATAGGAGAGTTACCAAGGTTGTTGCGGTGAGGACAGAAGTTGTGGTGAGGTAACCCACCAAGCTTTTGTGAAAGCACGTAGGCACACTTTTGCAGAAATGCAGCCCTCTGCCTTGAACTCGTATTTCTATCTCGACTTTCTGCTGTCAGCTCAAGAGGGTGGTGTATAGCTCTCCTTCTTTCCACTTTTATCCTTCCTGCTACAACAACCCTCCAAGGTAGGTCATGCAAAGAAAGAAGGGTCAAGGGTACAACAGAAAGTGAACACACTTTGCACCCAAAGAAAGAAAGAAAGAAAGAAAGAAAGAAAGAAAGAAAGAAAGAAAGAAATCCCATCATCGCCTTCCCGCAGACTGGAAGGCTTTGCAAAGGATTGATGTTTGGTCTACATTCCGCAGCAGGCCAGCAGGAGCTATTTTTGGGGCTGCTTGTCCGCTGGCACCAACCCTACCGGGTGTTGGAGCCCCTACCGCCTGCTGTCAGCCAGTCTCCTCTGCGGCTCGCTCACGTGCCTGTCATCCCTCCCAGCTCCAACATCAGGGAAAGCTCATTTCCTCTTGTCGCCTCTAATTTCACCGGCCGTTGGTCGACCCTCTAAAGCAGAATTACTGCAAGTGTTTAAGCGCAACGGCCGGCCAAAGGACACCCTCTCCTTGACATCTAAAGTCCATTTAGAGTGTCCCAAGGAGCTTTGCCTCTGCCTGGAGTTGGCATCTCCTTGATGGGCAAATGGAATCTAAGCTCCCCTTCAGACGCTAATCCCATCAATGGCTCTTTGTCTTTTAGAAAAGGTTAGGAGCAGCCGGCTCACCTGGGCCAAATTGTGCAGAGGGGGCAGGGATGCAGGCGGAGTCCCTCTTGCACTCTGTGTAGCTGATAGCTTCCCTGTCAGGCTCTGGATCTGCTCTGGGTTTTAGTCTGAACTTTAAAGGAGCTGTCCGAGGTGCTGGATTCAGAGATTCAGTATATCAGGCAGTACCTTCAAAATTCAGACTGAAACCTGGAAAAGCCCACTAAAATGGAGACCGCCGATCCCTACTGCAACTCTCGACGGTGTCTCCGTCCCCGTGCTGAATGTTATCTCCTAAATATGCTCCATGCCTTCAATCAATCAATTTCTACCACCTTCTTCCCAAAATGGGACTCAAGGCAGCTTACAAACTATAGAGAAATGCAAGTAAAAGCACACACAGGTAAAAACATAAAAAAAAAATTAAGACTAATACAATATTAACTTATGTAGAGTGTCCCTCCCAATATTTGTACACCCTTTAACAGCTAATAGTAGCTATGGTGATTATCTTAAGGCTAAGTAAATCCATTTATATGGAAGAATAAACGTTACAATAATGATTCGATCAGAGTCACAAATTCCACCGTAAATCACAGTTTTATGTAAGGTGTGGAAATCGTTGTCCCTGTGCAGCCATGCCCTGCTCGCGTGGTTGAAGCACAGAGCTTGCAAACCTCACTTAAAGTTGCACGATGCATGCATTCATGCTGAGCACTACACTTGGATTCTGGCCATTTCACAGGTCCTCGTGTCTCTCTCCAGCCTCGTGTCCCCTTGTTTGCTACTTGCATTGTGTATGAGATGTGAGGCTGGGGAGAAACTGAGGATCTGAGAGATGAACAGGCAGGAGCGCTGCAACTGTCATCTCGATGGCAGAAGCAGTCAGCTGGCAGCAAGAAGTTTTAGGTTTTGGAGTTTTTCAGGCTTCCAATTTCCAGATTATGGATGCTCAGCCTGGATAGGTCTGCCATATACAAGAGTAAACAGGAAGCAACATCACCAAACCCCCCCCCCATTTTCTCAGTCTTTTTTGTGCCTAAACATCAGCACTAGGAAGAGATTTTGTTTGGCTGGGGAGGTGCCAACTCCCCCCCCATTTCCCAGCCAGCACAGCCTCTGTCTTCTAGTAAACAGTCTGGTAAATCCCCTCCAAGTGTTAATGTGAACTTTTAAGGAGCTTTCCAAGGTGCTGATCTCCCTTCCCAAAATAGCTTTTGGCACCTCAGACAGGCTCTTTCAAGTTTGGACTGAAACTTGGAAAGGATTCGTTGCACCACTGACATGGAAGTCACCAGCTGCTGTTATCACGGTTCTGATACATTGGGTGAGAGCACTAGATATCTTTTTGATATCAAATAATTTGGCCTTAGCTGGACCTCTCTTTGCCATCTCACTCCACGTGTTTGCAGAGGTCCCCTGGACGAGCACGTACAGGCGCGGCCGTTAATGGTTATACATTCCAAACCCCCATTCAGGCAGGCAACTTGAGCCTCTCCGTAGCTTTAGGGAAAAACCTCCCTGCAAACCAGCCCTGCTTGGCTCGGGTTTACACAAAACCATGCAGCCAAGTGCCAAGCTGCTTCTTTATGTTGGGCCATCAATGTACTGGCCACACTATTGTCAGTAAAAGCTAAACCAATCATGCTAAACTTGACCTTTTCCAAATCCTTTGTCCAGCTCCAAACTCTCTTTGTTCTCACCGAGCATAACATAGCCTGTAGGTAAACTCCCTCCTATAAAAGGTCCCCATTTTTGGGAGTACTTTGGATCACCCTGGACTTCCATCCAGCCTTGCTGCCGGTTTGTCTAAGGGGCTCCCTCAGCCAGCCACGCTGAGCTTTCTTCCCCGGAACCCCATTTTTCTCTCCAGGACTAGGAGATAAGGTGTCGTATTACCCGTCCCTAAGCTCTCCATTTCTGTTTCCAAGTTAGCTAGTGTGTGTGTTGTTTTATTTGCTGTTTATCTCTCAATAAAACTATTACTTTTGGTTACTTTTAAACTTGCTTGGCTGCTCTCTGACCTGAAGCTGTAGACATTGGGTTAAAAGATCCTTGCTAAAGTTACCCTGCCTCTCGTTTAGCCAAGAGAGGGCTCAAGCTAAATTCCCCCAACTTGTGTTTTCATTTGGTTATTTGGGTGGCCCCTCCCGGGACCCCCAACATACAGGGTAACACTGCTACTCCTGGCCTCTAAAAGAAGGAACTTTTCCAAGGTCTACAGACAACCCTGTTACTTTTGCTACAGCATGACCTGTTGATAACTACCATCGGTTCAATCTTGACCTATGGCGACCCTGTGGGGGAGAGATCTCCAAGCCACTCTGTCATCAACAGCCCTGCTCAGGTCTTGCAGATTCGGGGACATGGCTTCCTTGCATCTCTCCATCTGTCATGGGGTCTTCCTCTTTTCCTCCTGCCTTCTGCCTTCCCAAGCATGACTGTCTTTTCTAAAGAGCCATGTCTTCTCGTGATGTGGCCAAAGTGTCAGTTTTAGTCATCATGCCTTCCCTAGTAATAACTGTTGTGTCTTTATCTTACCACCAAACTTTTTATAGTTTTAACCTCAAAGATGGCAGCTGCTATTAATTTCCGTCAAGCTGACTTCAACTTATGGCAGACCCTGTGGATGAGAAACGTTCCCATCAACAGGATGGGGGATGCATGGCTGGAAAGCAGGACGGGTGAAAGGGATCTAGCATTCCAACAGATGGCCATCCAGCCTCTGCTTAAAAACCTCCAAAGAAGGAGACTCCGCCACACTCCACTGAGACAGCCTATTCCACTACTGGGCAGCTCTGACCGTCAGGAAGTTCTTCCTGATGTTCAGGTGGAATCCCCTTTCCTGCAGCTTGAATCCATTGCTCCTTGTCCTGGTCTCTGGAGCAGCAGAAAACAAGCCTGCTCCCTCCTTGACATGGCATCCCTTGAAATACTTAAAACATGGCTATCATTTTGAAGACAGGGTTCAGTGTGTTGGAAAGCTGCCATCGCATTCAGACTAACACCTGGAATGGATTCTCCACCCTGCCAGCATGGAAAGCACCAGCTAATACTGGGTCTATGGTTAGACCTTGCAAGGGAGGAACCTGCGGGGGAAAGTAGGTGTGAGTTGGCTCTACCTCTGGTGAACACACCCTCTGCTCCACCAGCCCCAGGAAGCATCAGCTACCATTTGTGGTTATGGTATGAGTAATATTTTTAGACGGATTTGTAATAATACAATATTTTTCCATGGTTTTTTTCCCCCTAACGTTGTCTTTCTCATTGGTTTTGCTGGGGGAATCAGTACATTTTGGCCATTTCCGCACTAGACTGTTATAGTGCTATTATTCCACTTTCAACCTCCTATGGAATCCTGGGGTTTAAAGGCCTCAAAGACCCCTCCCGAAACTGCAAACCCCAGGATGCCATAGGAGGTTGGAAAAGTGGAATAATAGCACTATAACTGTCTTAGTGCGGAGATGGCCTTTATGTTTCGGCATGCTGGTGTTTAGTCAGTTAGTAAGTTAGTGTTCTAGTAGGCAGTGGCACATCTAGTGTAGTTCACTGATTTTCCTTTGAAAGGAAGTGTTATGTTCTGGCTTAACTTGTTCCGAGGAATTTTGCTCAGAGTTTCAAAACAGAAGATTTATTTCAGAAAAAAGCATTACCAAAATGTCGCTGAGACGAGAATTGAGTTTTACACTTTTCCATTCAAATTTTGACACGCAGATCAAAGATTAGTTAAAAAACCTTACATGCCAAATCACCCCACTGGCTCCAGCAGTTTTCCCGGGCATTCAATTATTTACAAACTTTTAATCACAGGAGAGAGGGAAGGTTCCTCCTCCTATCTAAACATTCCCATAACACTTCTTTGGCCCTTTCCACATGCGGGGGAGAAACGGGGCAGCGCATGCAAAGATGGAGCTTACCCAAAAACGGGTTACCCCGTCGCGACGAGGAGCAGCGATCCATATGCTTGGGCATCCGGCGGCGTCCATGACGCCCAAAATGGCGGCTTCCGGGCTTCCGGAGGCTCTCCGCCAATCGAAGAAGCTCTCCAGCCAGAAGCCGGCCCCCCGGCAGCTCTGCAGGCACATGTGCGCACACCCCTGCAGATCTATACAGGGCGCTGCAACGGGGTGATATGGGGCTGCACGCTCATACTTTTTAAAAACCACTTGGAAAGTGGTTTTTAAAAAGCACGTGGTGCGACCCCTTCCAGTCGTGCAAGGGCGGTTTGAGGTATAGAACCTCAAAATTATCACCGCCCTTGCGCACTCCACAGTGTAGACGATCTCCGTGGAGGTCGATCTACACCGTTTTTTTAACCCCATGTGGAAAGGGTCTTTGTCCTTCCATTATTGTCCACCCCGTTTGATCTTCCCTTCCAAATGCTGGCTGCACCTATTGCAACCTTCGTGCTCAGCTAAATTTTCCAGAATGGCTCTCTTGCACCCGCTGGCACTGGCACCCAGGACATGTACCCTCCTTGCCCGACCCTAGATATGCTTCAGCTAATCGGTTAGTGTTCAGTGAGCTTTGTTAGTTTACTCTTTTAGTACGGTGTTTTTATTTTAGTCTCTATTCATGTTAAAATGTTAGTCGGCACTTGTGTTATTTCGTGTCAATACACACACATGTTGTTGCTGCGGTTGTTGTGTGCCTTCAAGCCATCTCCAACTTAAGGCAAACCTAACACAGGCTTTTCTGGGGGCTGAGAGTGTGTGACACGCCCAAGATCACCTAATGGGTTTCCACGGCCAAATGGGGAATCGAATGCCTGTCTTCAGGGATGGAGTCCAAAACTGAGAGCACTATACCACACTGTCTCTCAAATACACACATATATACACATACATGGAGGGATTCCCTTTTCAAAAATGATGCGTGTTTCTGATTATTTTTCCACACTAGACTGTTATAGCACTATTATTCCCCTTACAACATCCTCTGGAATCCTGGGGTTTGCAGTTTCGGGAGGGGCCGCCTGGCCCCTCCCAAAACTGCAAACCCCAGGATTCCAGAGGATGTTGAAAGTGCGATCATCGCGCTATAACAGGCTAGTGTGGATATGGCCTCAGTCTTGCAGTCCCTATTAAAAATGGCACAGGGAAGCAGCAGAGATGACAGCAAATGATCCGTGAATAATCAAGTCTGAAAAAGTGAAACCCGCAAATGTGGAGGGCTGACTGCAGTTGCAATAGGGAAAAGCTTGCTAATGCTAATGTGTTTCCAAATGACATTTGTATCAATGTATCTGCTTTTAACATTTGAAATATCAATAGGCTTTGAATGGGCGATTTGCCCTGTTTTCTGTGTCATCTTGCAGCCGGCATTTGGAAGGGAAGATCAAACGGGGTGGACAATAATGGAAGGACAACGAAGTGTTATGGGAATGTTTAGACAGGAGGAGGAACCTCTCCTCGCTCCTGTGATTAAAAGTTTGTAAATAATTGAATGCCCGGGAAAACTGCTGGAGCCAGTGGGGTGACTTGGCATGTAAGGTTTTTAACTAATCTTTGATTTGCATGTCAAAATTTGAATGGAAAAATATAAAACCTGTACTCAATTCTCGTCTCAGCGACATTTTGGTAATGCTTTTTTTCTGAAATAAATCTTCTGTTTTGAAACTCTGAGCAAAATTCCTCAAAGCAAGTTAAGCCAGAACATAACACTTCCTTTCAAGGGAAAACCAGTGAACTACCAGTTTGCTGCAGGATTTGTACACTGATATCTCTGAATTAATTCTCGAAGCTGTCAGAAGTTGCTAAAAGGAGTAAATGCAAGCAAAAGGAAAATAATTCCCTTCGGCAGAGGGGAAAGAGGAAAGCCCAGTTGTCAAACACCCTTATTTAGCAGGGAAAGTTTATCAATCAATCAATCAATCGCATTTATTTCTATACTGCTTATCAACTAAGTGTTATCTAAGTGGTTTACGATGTGTTTTAGCTAATTGCCCCCAACAAGCTGGGTACTCATTTTACCGACCTGCGGAAGGATGGAAGGCTGAGTCAACCTGGAGCCCGGCAGGATCGAACTCACAACCTTGTGGCTGCAGTACTGGCATTTAACCACTGCGCCACCAGGGCTCCTTTATAAAGTGTATAAAGTTTAAACATGGGGCTAGGTCTGCTTCTCTCCATTCACACTACTGGCAGCTTTTGGGGTTGCAGCAATACCCAATGCCAGGCTCCTGCAAAAAAATCCAGGGTTGTTCCAGGATGTGTGATGTTGCATCGGACTTCCTCCCAGCTTCCAGGACTGATCCCAATACAGACGCCAGCATGGAAGTCATAAGGCCCCATTGTTGTTGGACTGCAATGCCCAGCATTCCTTACCACTACTGGTGCTGTTTAGGGCTGCGGG
Source organism: Ctenosaura bakeri (assembly GCA_948474755.1). Lineage (NCBI taxonomy): Eukaryota > Metazoa > Chordata > Lepidosauria > Squamata > Iguanidae > Ctenosaura > Ctenosaura bakeri. The sequence continues at coordinate 768,162 of CAOLHI010000302.1, read as the reverse complement.
GACTTGCAGTCCTGGTAGTGCAGTGGTTAAATGCCGGTACTGCAGCCACAAGGTTGTGAGTTCGATCCTGCCGGGCTCCAGGTTGACTCAGCCTTCCATCCTTCCGCAGGTCGGTAAAATGAGTGCCCAGCTTGTTGGGGGCAATTAGCTAAAAATACATGCTATTTGTAATGTATAATGTATTTCATGTTGTTCACCGCCTCGATCCATGTGGAGAGGTGGGATACAAATAAATAAATATTATTATATTATATTATATTATATTATATTATATTATATTATATTAGTCCAACTACATTGAGAGGAGCAGCACCATTCCTGCTTCTGGAAAATTGTTAAGATGCTTCCACCAGTATCATCATTTACAACTAGACAACCCTCCACATTTGCTAGGGTTAGGGGTGCAAATGAAAATAGCAGATGCTGTTTCACGAAAATTAAGAAACCGAACAGAAGAAGGCATAAAAAATGAGTGGGCTCCAATAGATAATTACCTCCAACACAAAATATAATTCATATACAAGGAGCATTTGAGAATGAGTCGTTGGGTAAAAATACATTATTATACTTCAAAGGGTTTTAAGAAAATATGTACTAAAGTGTTAAGGTTATTTAATAGAATATCCAGTACATAAAAACCTGGATCGAAGGTTATTAAAAGACAACTGTCGAAGTACGTAAACAACTGGTAACATTTATGCTAATACTAGCTCCATTTCCGCACTACAGTGTTAAAGTGCTGCTATTCCACTATCAACGTCCTATGGCATTCTGGGGTTTGTAGTTTAGGGAAGGGCACTTCCAATGCTCAGCCAAAGAGTTCTCTGGTCTCCGTAAACTACAAATCTTAGAATTCCACAGGGCGTTGAAAGTGGAATAGCAGCAGTTTAACACTGTAGTGTGGAAGATTTTAAGTAGAAGTGTAGGAGGATAAGAAACTACAGTAAACTTTCATGTATGTAGACAAAAAACAAGTGGAAAAACCACAAATATCAAACCACAAATATCAAAATATGTATATGTGTGTCAAGCTGCACAACCTGTTTGCAGCTGCCCAGAGGGAAAGTTCCCCCAGAAAAAGAGCCTCCAGAGGAGGGCAGGTTGGAGAAACTCACCAAAAAATCCATCGAAGTCAAACCTGCAAATGTGGAGGGCCAACTGGGTAAGGCTGTCCCAGTTGCCAAAATATAGGGTTGTTCCAGGATGTGTGACGTTGCATCGGAAGGCAGAAAGATCCTGCTTGTCCCACAACGAGATGGAAGGACAGTGTCTCTTTCTCCTTCGCCCCTGCAAACAAAGTCCTCTTTCTCTTCCAACTGCATGCCCCATAAAGAGCAATCCCGGCCTCCTCAGACTCCACCAGTCCAGGGAATGAATCGTGAGGCTCCCCCCAAAGTGGGTGTTGTTAAAGGCCTTCAAGTCAAGTCGGTCTTGTGGTGACCCTCTCCTAAGTGGGGATTTCAAGCCTGGGCCAATTCCGCACTAGGCTGTTATAGCACTATGATTCCACTTGCAACATCCTATGGAATCCTGGGGTTTGCAGTTTCGGGAGGGGCCGGCCGGCCCCTCCCGAAACTGCAAACCCCAGGATTCCATAGGATGTTGCAAGTGGAATCATAGCGCTATAACAGCCTAGTGCGGAAGTGTCCCTGGTCTCCAGGAGTCCTAGTCCAAGACTCACACCACTACAGCGCTCTGGTTCTCTACAAGAAAGATTCCCTACCATGCTCTTCCAGGGCCCAAGTACAGCAGTGAAACCACTACATCATGCCGCATCTCATCGGCCTGGGTCATTTCATCACTGCATATTACAGCACGCTGCATCTTATGGAATCCTGGGGTTTCGATGGCCATTCCGTCTCTGTTTAAAAACATCCAAAGAAGGAGATTCCACCACATTCCCAGGCAGCATAGCCCACTGTCGAACTGCTCTTACTGTCAGGACGTTCTTCGTAATGTTTAGATGGAGTCTCTTTTCTGGTAGTTTGAAGCCATTGCTCCGTGTCCTAGTCTCTGGAGCAGCGGAAAACAAGCTTGCTCCATCTTCGACATCCCTTCAAATATTTCAAGATAGCTGTCATGTCATCTCTTAGCCTTCTCTTCTCCAGGATAAACACACCCAGCTCCCTAAGCATCTCCTCATAGAGCTTCATGGTTTTCAGACCTTCTACCATTTTGGTCACCATCCTCTGGACACATTCCAGCTTCCAAATATCCTTCTTGAATTGTGGTGCCCAGGACTGGACACAGGATTCCAGGCCACATCTGACCAAAGCAGAATAGATGACTTTTCTGGCCTGCATACTCAGAAACATTTGATTTTTTTTTAGACTACACTTCTCAGAATCCACTAGAAAGAATGGCGCCTGAGTTTGGAATCATAGAAAGGTAGAGTTGGAAGAGATCCCAGGGGCCATCCAGTCCAACCCCCTGCCATGCAGGAACACCCTCAAAGCACTCCCGACGGATAGCCATCCAGCCTCTGCTTAAAAACCTCCAAGGAGACTCCACTACACTCCGAGGCAGCAGATTCCACTGCCGGACAGCCCTGACCATCAGGAAGTTCTTCCTGAGGTTCAGGTGGAATCTCCTTTCCTGCAGCTTGAATCCATTGCTCCTTGTCCTGGTCTCTGGAGCAGCAGAAAAACAAGTCCCCTCCTTCCTCTACGTGGCATCCCTTCAAATATTTACACATGACTATCATGTCCCCTCTGAACCTTCTCTTCTGCAAACTAAACATACCCAGCTCCCTAAGCATCTCCTCATAGAGCTTCATGGTTTTCAGACCTTCTACCATTTTGGTCACCATCCTCTGGACACATTCCAGCTTACAAATATCCTTTTTGAATTGTGGTGCCCAGGACTGGACACAGGATTCCAGGCCACATCTGACCAAAGTAGAACAGATGACTTTTCTGGCTGCAAGCTCAGAAACACTTGATTTTTTTAGACTACACTTCTCAGAATCCACTAGAAAGAATGGCGCCTGAATTTGGAATCATAGAATCATAGAAATGTAGAGTGGGAAGAGACTCCAGAGGCCATCCAGTCCAACCCCCTGCCATGCAGGAACACCCTCAAAGCACTCCCGACAGATGGCCATCCAGCCTCTGCTTAAAAACCTCCAACGAAGGAGCCTCCACTACACTCCGAGGCAGCAGATTCCATTGCCGGACAGCCCTGACTGTCAGGAAGTTCTTCCTGAGGTTCAGGTGGAATCTTCTTTCCTGCAGCTTGAATCCATTGCTCCTTGTCCTGGTCTCTGGAGCAGCAGAAAACAAGCCCTCTCCTTCCTCTACGTGGCATCCCTTCAAATATTTAAACATGGCTATCATGTCCCCTCTGAACCTTCTCTTCTGCACACTAAACAACTCCGGCTCTCTAAGTCTATCCTCATAGGGCTTCATGGCTTCCAGGCCTCTCACCATTTTGGTCGCCCTCCTCTGGACTTGCTCCAGCTTGACCATGTCCTTCTTGAATTGGGGCGCCCAGAACTGGACACAGTATTCAAGATGAGGTCTAACCAGAGCAGAGTAGAGTGGTACCAGTACCTCCCTCGATCTGGACACCGTACTCCTATTGATGCAGCCGAGAATTGCATTGGCTTTCTTGGCTGCCGCATCACACTGCTGACTCATGTTCAGCCTGTGGTCTATGAAGACTCCTAGATCCCTTTCACATGTACTGCTATCCAGCCACGTGTCCCCCATCCTATATTTCTGTATTCCATTCTTTCTACCTAAGTGTAGGACCTTACACTTCTCTCTGTTGAAAAGGTACTCTTTTGGATAACAACTCCCAGCATTCCTTGTCCTGCACAGCCAGAAGGAAAGTTTGCACTAGTAACAAAACTGGACAAAGTCATGGGATTCAGAAAAGTTACTTATTGAACTCTAAGCCCCAGAATCCCTCAGCCAGTACAGCACCCCAAATCTGGAAAAGTTTCCTTTGGAACTGCAGTTCCCAGGACACCCCCAACTAGTATGTGCCTAGGTGTGGAAAAGTAGTTATTTCAGACTACGGTTTCCAAAATCTATGAAACCAATATGGCTAGAAAGAAGTTTGGCCCCCCGTCTTAAAAACAGAGGAGGCACCTGAGCCTAGAAAATGTTACTTTTGGGGTCACAATGGCCAGATGCCCCTGAGGCCATTTCCACACTAGACAGTTATAGCGCTATTATTCCACTTTCAACCTCCTGTGGAATCCTGAGGGTCGCAATTTAGAGAGCTGCCTTGAGGCCCCTCCCGAAACTGCAAACCCCAGGATCCCATAGTAGGTTGAAAGTGGAACAAATTGCACTATAACAGTCTAGTGCAGAAGGGCCACTACAGCGGCACAGTTTGTAAAAAGTTCCTTTCAGCATACCAGCTCCCAAAATCAACTCCAGCCAGTGGGGCAAGCCAAAAGCATGGGGAAAGTTACTTTTTGGACAACAAACCTCAGAACCCCCGAGCAAGTGAGGCATGCCTAAGCTTGGGAAAAGTTACTTTTGTTTGACTGCAGCTTGCAGACTTCTCCAGCCAGTGGGAGAACCCCTCCCCACATTGGACTGCAACTCCCAGCTAAGTTTAGCAACCCTCCAGGGTGCCAAAAAGGGACTAGCTGGGGATGCTGGGAGTTGCCGTCCAACGTGGAGAGGGGTTCTCCCACTGGCTGGAGAAGTCTGCAAGCTGCAGTCACAAAAAGTAACTTTTCCCAGCTTAGGCATGCCTCACTCGCTTGGGGGTTCTGAGATTTGCAACTCCCCCCTAGTTGAGCAACCCTCCAGGGCGCAAAAAGGTACTACCTGGGGATGCTGGGAGTTGCAGTCCAACGTGGGGAGGGGTTCTCCCACTGGCTGGAGAAGTCTGCAAGCTGCAGTCAAAAAAAGTAACTTTTCCCAAGCTTAGGCATGCCTCACTGGCTTGGGGGTTCTGAGATTTGCAACTCCCAGCTAGTTGAGCAACCCTCCAGGGCGCAAAAAGGTACTAGCTGGGGATGCTGGGAGTTGCAGTCCAACGTGGAGAGAGGTTCTCCCACTGGCTGGAGAAGTCTGCAAGCTGCAGTCAAAAAAAGTAACTTTTCCCAGCTTAGGCATGCCTCACTCGCTTGGGGGTTCTGAGATTTGCAACTCCCAGTTAGTTGAGCAACCCTTCAGGGTGCAAAAAAGGTACTAGCTGGGGATGCTGGGAGTTGCAGTCCAATGTGGGGAGGGGTTCTCCCATTGGCTGGTTAAGTCTGCAAGCTGCAGTCAAAAAAAGTAACTTCTCCCAGCTTAGGCATGCCTCACTCGCTTGGGGGTTCTGAGATTTGCAACTCCCCGCTAGTTGAGCAACCCTCCAGGGTGCAAAAAAGGTACTAGCTGGGGATGCTGGGAGTTGCAATCCCCCAAAGGTAGCATTTACAGCCTCTTGCCCAACCTTTTCCAGCCTCGGAGGGGGGGGGAATTCCGAGACGCCTTGCTTGCTGGCCTCCCCGCCCTCCCCTTCCCCTTCCCCTTCCCCTTCCCCCCCTCTTTTCCCAGCTGCGGTTTTCCGCCGTCACGTCCTCCCCGCCGCCGCCCTGCCCTCGGGCCCCGCCGGGCGACTCCCGGGCCAGAGGCCAAAAGGAGGAAGCGTCCAACGGGGCGGGACGGCGGGGGGGAGGAAACTGATTTTGAGGCTGGAGGTGCCGCCCCCGCTCCCGTGCCGCCTGAGGCCGGCCGCCAAGCGAGCTCTCCTCGCCCCACCACCCGATTCCGGGGTTGCCGATGCGGGGTGGGGAGAGGGGCGGGGTAGCCCGCCGAGGGGGCGGGCCTTGGGGCCTGACGGGCGCGCGCCCTGGCGAATGACCGCCCTATAAAACGGGCCGGGAGGGCGGGGTGGCCTTTTTTCCGGGGTTGAGCCGAAAAAACGCAGCCCGGAGCGGAGCCAGCCTCGCAGGGACGGCCCGGGAGAAAGTCCGTCGCCTGAGGATCGCGCGCAGCAGGTAGCGCCCGAGGAATCCGGGGAGCGGGGGTCTTTTTTTTTTTTTTCCAGCCCGGTGTAAAGCCCCGAAGTCCCCTCCCCTTTTCGAACCCGAACCCGAACTCGGGGCGCCAGAACCGTCCGCGCGGTCCCTCCCTCCCGGATTTGGCGCGGTGGGGGGCGGATTCCGGGGTAGAAGCGGGGTAGGGGGTCGCGCCTCCAAACTCCGGAGCAGAAAAAAGTCCGAATGCTTCCGCTTTTCCAGAGTAGGACCATTTCCGCACGGGACTGTTATAGCGCGATGATTCCGCTTGCAGCCTCCTCTGGAATCCTGGGGTTTGCAGTTTCGGGAGGGGCCGGATTCCAGAGGAGGTTGCAAGTGGAATCATAGCGCTGTAACAGCCTAGTGCTAAGGGAGGAGAAAGGGCGCAGAGGGGAGAGTTCCGCTTCGCCGCCGTTCACACGTGACGCTGACACGGGTTCTTGGCGTTTCCCGGGTGTTAGGAGACGGAACTCCCCGGGTTTGTCCTTTCTTCTGCCTGAAAATGGGCTCTCCTCCACTCTCTCCGCTCGGCCGAAGCGATGTTTCCTGGGGGTCTCGCTGCCCTTAAGCCTTAGAGCTGAACTCTGATTTTTAAGCCCCTCTTAGAGCAGACCCATTGAGTCAGTGGGGTTTTCATACGTGTCGACATATCGCAAGACCAAAAGGACAGTTGGAGCTTCTCAACCACGCAATTACTTCCTAGAGGTGGGGACTTTTCTTTAAGGGGAGGCTTTAAGCATTAAGTTAGACGAATTCCTGCACGCAGCGGGTTGGATTGGATGACCTCTGGGGTCCCCTTCTACTCTCTGGTCCTTGATTCTTATCATTCTGTGGGCTTTCTTGAGTCAGGACCAGCAATAAGGTTTAGTTTATCGGTTGCACACCTGTAACCTCATGCAAGGAGTCAGTTTGACCTTGCAGAAAACTTGTGAGTCAACTTTATTTTGGTGGACCACACGGCAGGGGTGTTGTTTGCCAAGTTGCCCACCTCCTTCGAAAAGCCCCGGGGGGAATGAAACTTGGTTTTGCCTCCAATGACCTTGGCTGGGCATTTTTTTCAAACCTTGAATTGATTTTTTTACATTTCCTGAGTCTGCAAATTCTACTCCATAATATTTACCTGAGGCAGGTGGATTGGATGCCCTTTGGGATTCCCTTTCTCTTTCTGGCTCTTGATTCTGTCCTTCAGCCCCTGATTCAGTGGGCTTTGCTTTAGGGGCTGCACAGCCGTAATCTCACACGAGGAATCCGTTTGACCTTGCAGAAAACTTAACTTCTGAGCCAACTTAATTTTTAGTGGACCGCACTGCAGGGACGTTGTCGGCCCCGTTGCCCCCCTGGTTCCAAAAGGATGGAGGAAACCTGGTTTCATCTTCCATGACCTTGGCTGAGCATTTTCTTTTCCAAACCCTGAAGTTTGAATTTTTTGCATTTCCTGAGTCTGCAAATTCTACCCCATCGGGGCAGGGTCCCCTTTGGGCAGTTTCCCAACGGGAAAATGAGGCTATTGCCTCCAGCCAGAGTTCTGTGAAATTTCGATAAGGTCTAGCATTGCAGTCAGTGGGGAAACTTTGCTGGAGGGTTGAGAAAAACAGCTTCGGCTTCCAAAGGAAAGGGGGAAGTGGGCAAAGCCCCGCAGGGGAGGAGAATGCAGAATTTGGGGACCGAAGGAAGATTTCCTTTGGAGAGTCCTGACGGCAATACTTGGGCCGTTTCCGCACTCGCCTGTTATAGCGCGACGATTCCACTTTCAACCTCCTCTGGAATCCTGGGGTTTGCAGTTTCGGGAGGGGCCGGCCGGCCCCTCCCGAAACTGCAAACCCCAGGATTCCAGAGGAGGTTGAAAGTGGAATCGTCGCGCTATAACAGGCAAGTGCGGAAGTGGCCTAGGAAGGGTCCTCTTCCTCCCTCTTGAAAAGGCCTCCAGGCTCCAGACTTGACTATAAGGTGCCTTGCAAAACTGCAAACCCCAGGATTCCAGAGGAGGTTGAAAGTGGAATCGTCGCGCTATAACAGGCGAGTGCGGAAGTGGCCTAGGAAGGGTCCTCTTCCTCCCTCTTGAAAAGGCCTCCAGGCTCCAGACTTGACTATAAGGTGCCTTGCAAAACTGCAAACCCCAGGATTCCAGAGGAGGTTGAAAGTGGAATCGTCGCGCTATAACAGGCGAGTGCGGAAATGGCCTTGTCCATGTCAGGCTCCTTTGCAAGTGATGGGATCTGTTGTCCCCCTGCCAGGGCAACACCCCCTGCCTACCGATCCCATCGCTGGCAAAGGAGCCGGAAATTTAAATGCATGGCTCTCTGTTCCTTCCTAGCTGGTCCTGTGCCCACATTCATCCGTGGCACAATTTTCAGAGGGGTGCCAGTTCTGGGAATGGAAAGAGCGGGTTTGGATCTTGTTTGCATCTCGCGGACATGGCCGTCGGGCGGAAAAGAAAAGGGAGAAACGCGTTCCAACCTGCGTAGCACTTTTTAAAAGCACAGGCTGGTCTTGTGCAAAAAAAGAAGGCTGAAGGCAAGAGCTTGAAAAAGTTACCCTTTTTTTGCAAGAGGCTTTCCAGAATTAGCAGAGGCAATTTTTGAGAAAGAGAAAGAAAGGGAAAATGAACATACAGGACGGAAACCTCCACTTCTTCTCGTCCTCTTCCTTCTCAATTTACATAGTTTGGATCCTCTCGTTTTTCCCAGATTGGGAATGAAGGCAGTTTACAAGTTAAAATATATATAATTTCGATATACAAAAGTTACAATGTAATGAAAAGCATACAAAAGAAACAGTTTCACTGCTCAGTAGCTTTTACTCCATAGTAAATGGGGGCTTAGAGCCCAAGCTTGGAATGATTTGGAAAAGATTCTGGGAGTTTTGGACTACAACTCCCAGAATCCTCTCGCTAGCCGTGAGCAAGTCACCCAAATAGTGGGAAATATGGGGGTGGGGGTTCGGACTACAGCTCACAGGATCTCCAGCCGCCTTGCTATGAGCCATAGTCAAAAAAAACTTTTTGCATGTTTGCATGACTTAATCACTTTGAATTACTGAATGTCAAGCTTCCACTTAACTGTGCTGGATTCTGGGCTATGCAGTCCAAAAAAAGCTAATTTCTTCCATGCACGGGTGACTTGGCCACTTCCAAAACTTAGCATTCGGCTTCCTTCTGGTCCTTTCGGCTGGGTTGTTCTGGGAGTCGTCATAGAAAAAGTAACTTTCCCAAATGCTGCAGGCTAGGGTTCGCCGGTCCCTTCCTGGTGGTTTTGGCCTCATGCTCTCTGAGTTGGGTAAACTGGTTCTAGTGGCACCACTTTCTCCTATTGTGGGGTTTTCACTGCAAGGAGAAAGCTAGCCCCTTGCACCGTGGATGTTCATTTTGTATACACAGGGAATGTGTGTACAGTATTCGTAAGAGCATTCCGTTCTTTTTTTAATATATATATATATAATTTTTATTGAAAGTTTGTCTCCAAAATAACCCCCCCACCCACTTCCATGCTTAAGTCTTCCAGTTGAAATTGCTTATTTCCATTCCATTACAAACATAATTTCCATCTTACAGTTACATTATTTCTTCTTTGATTTCTTACACATTTATATCCTTACCCAATCCAGTACTCTTTTCCATTCTTTCTCAAAGTTCCGGATAGATTTATTCTTCAAAGAAAATGCTAATTTTTCCATCTCTATCATATCCAGAACTTTTAACTTCCATTCTTCCATACCAATATGTTTCTTTTCTTTCCAGTGCTGCGCATACGTCAACCTTGCCACAGTTATTAAATATAATAATATCTTCTCATGACTTTTTATTTCCCTTTGTTGCCCTGGCGTATTTAACAAATAAAGCAAGAGCATTCCATTCTTGCATGCCTCCCCTTTCTTCTGAAGTGGTGCGGCTCCTGTTCATGCTTCTGGTCCCTTTTGGGAAGGTTACGTGGTAGTTCAGAGGGAGGAAATGGCAAAACCACCTCTGGCTGTTCCTTGCCTAAGAAAACCCTTTGAAATTCATGGGGTCACCACATGTACACACACACACACACACACACACACACACAAGGACTTTGCCCACACCTTCTTCCTGCTTGGTTTCTTGCTTCCTGTATGTCTCTCAAATGAATTTGCTGTCAACCGTTCCTTTTTTTTCTTTTTTCTTTTTTGAGGATCAAGGTACACAAAATGCAGCCTTCTAGATGTTATTTGACTGCAGTTCCCATCACCCTGAGCCCAGGTAGTCTAGGACAAGGAAAGTAATAGTGTCACTTTATTTTGTCTTGGTCAGACCTCACCTAGAATCCTGTGTCCACTTTTGGGCACTGCAATTCAGGAAGGATATTGACAAGTTGGAACATGTCCAAATGAGGGCAACCGAAATGGTAGAAGGCCTGGAAACCATGAAGCCCTATAAGGAACAGCTTAGCGAGCAGGGGATGTTTAGCCTGGAGAAGAGAAGGTTAAGAGGTGACATGATAGCTGTGTTTAAATATTTGAAGGGATGTCATATAGAAGGTGGAACAAGCTTGTTTTCTGCTGGTGAAGAGACTAGGACATGGAGCAATGGCTCCAAACTAAAGAGATTCCATCTAAATGTGAGAAAGCACATCCTCACAGGTTTCACTTTGGTCACCTGAAAAGCGTGGCATAAACTGGGCTCCCACTCTGTGCCTTTGGCTTTAGCGTGGACAGAAATGCCCAGTCTGTGTGCCTCCTGTTCCCTTGGAAAGTGGCAGGGGCTTGCCTGTCTCCCTCGGGTGCTCTGTTAAGGTGGAACTCCTTGTTTGCCACCTGAGTTCTCCCTTTGTTCAGTCAGCTCTCAGCCCTAGAGAAGGAAGGAAGAGGGGAGAAGAGAGAGAGAGAGGCCATTTTTGCACTACACTCTTATAGCGCGATTGTTCCACTTTCAACATCCTATGGAATCCTGGGGTTTGCAGTTTAGGGAGGGGCCTCAAAGGCTTGTCTTTTCCTTCCTCAAAGTCCCCTCCCTTAACTCCAAGCCCCAGGATTCCATAGGATGTTAAAAGTGGAATAACAGCGCTATAACAGTCTAGTGCAGAAATGGCCACTGTTCCTTTAGAAGCAACATGTTAGGTATAAGTTACCAATATATCCCTTTTTCATTCTTTTGTATTTCCTCTTTTGGCAAAAATTAAAGAGATCCAAACAGGTAGTGGGCATCGCCCGCTTTTTGACAGCTTGTTTTTCAGCGTCCCACTCTTTCAACTTTGGTAAATTATATACGTGCACATTGCATGTACATGCATATACATGTGTACTGCACTATATACATGCATATTGCAAACCCCAGGATTCCATAGGACGTTGTAAGTGGAATAATCGCGCTACGAGAGTGTAGTGCGGAAATGGCCAGAGAGAGAGAGAGAATGCGAGAGAGCAGGTCTGGCTGGAGGCCGATGCCCGCCTGGCACCTCCGTTGTTGTCTGTACCAGTTTGCTTGAAACGTGTCCTGGTGCTTGTCTCTTCAGCCTCTGGAATCATGGCTCGCCCTCTAACTGACCAGGAAAAGCGGAAGCAGATCAGCATCCGTGGCATCGTGGGCGTGGAGAACGTGGCGGAGCTGAAGAAGGGGTTCAACCGACACCTCCACTTCACCCTGGTCAAGGACCGCAATGTGGCTACTCCGCGGGACTACTACTTCGCCTTGGCGCACACGGTCCGCGATCACCTGGTGGGCAGGTGGATCCGCACCCAGCAATATTATTACGAAAAGGATCCCAAGGTGAGAAGGCACGCAGCAGGGGAGCTGGGGGTGGAGGAAAGTGGGTGGTCTGGCTGAAATGGTGACTTTGGGGGGCTGTGGATGTCAGACTGTTTCGCCCAGTTGGGCAGGTTTGGGAGCTTCACAGAATCTTTCACTCTGGAGAAAGAATTGTGCTGTGGGACTCAGAATCTTCCATACTCCTAGACCAGAATCATAGAATCCTAGAGTTGAAAGAGACCGCAAGGGCCATCCAACCCAATCCTGTTGTGCCATCCAGAAAGACACAATCCAAGCACTCCTTTTGACAGATGGCCATCTAGCCTCTGTTTAAAAATCTCCTCAGTAGGAGACTCTACTACACTCCGAACTGCTCTTACGGTCAGAAAGTTCTCCCTAATGTTTAGGTGGAATCTCTTTTCTTGCACTCTGAAACCATTGCTCTGTATCTTAGTCTCTGGAGCAGCAGAAAAGAGGCTTGCTCCATCTTCCATATGAAATCCCTTCAAATAGTTAACCTCCAAAGAAAGAGATTCCGCCACACTCATAGGCAGCAGCGTGTTCCACTGTTGAATTGCTCTTACCATCAAGACGTTCTTCCTAATGTTTAGGTGGAATCTCTTTTCCTATAATTTGAAGCCATTGCTCAGCGTCCTAGTCTCTGGAGCAGCAGAAAAGAGGCTTGCTCCATCTTCCATATGAAATCCCTTCAAATAGTTAATCTCCAAAGAAAGAGATTCTGCCACACTCACAGGCAGTTCCACTGTCGAATTGCTCTTACCATCAAGACGTTCTTCCTAATGTTTAGGTGGAATCTCTTTTCCTGTAGTTTAAAGCCATTGCTCAGTGTCCTAGTCTCTGGAGCAGCAGAAAACAGGCTTGCTCCATCTTCCATATGAAATCCCTTCAAACAGTTAACCTCCAAAGAAAGAGACTCCACCACACTCACAGGCAGCAGCGTGTTCCACTGTCGAATTGCTCTTACCATCAAGACGTTCTTCCTAATGTTTAGGTGGAATCTCTTTTCCTGTAGTTTAAAGCCATTGCTCAGTGTCCTAGTCTCTGGAGCAGCAGAAAACAGGCTTGCTCCATCTTCCATATGAAATCCCTTCAAATAGTTAACCTCCAAAGAAAGAGACTCCACCACACTCACAGGCAGCAGCGTGTTCCACTGACGAATTGCTCTTACCATCAAGACGTTCTTCCTAATGTTTAGGTGGAATCTCTTTTCCTGTAGTTTGAAGCCATTGCTCAGCGTCCTAGTCTCTGGAGCAGCAGAAAAGAGGCTTGCTCCATCTTCCATATGAAATCCCTTCAAATAGTTAAACACGGCTATGACATCCCTCTTAACCTTCTCTTCTCCAGGCTAAACATGCCCAGCTCCCTCCTTAAGCTGCTGCTCCTAGAGCATGATTTCCAGGCCTTTTACCATTTTGGTCACCCTCCTCTGGACACAATCCAGAGAACATTGTTCCCTGGTCTTTCGTTCTGTTTATTCTGTTCTGTTTAAGATTTGGAGTTCATTAGTTCAGGGGGTGAAAAGCGTGATCGGGAGTGGAGCTGGGGTGGAAATGTGTACAATTGCTGATGGTTGTAGAATTCAGGTAGATGTTCGGGTTTTTTACCTTGCCAAGTTCTGGTAACACAAAAGGGTTACACCCAGCAACATTAACTGGCTGTGAACTGCAGACAAGCAAATGAAAGCACTTCTTTGCACGGTGTGAAATTAGTTTAGGGTGTTTGCAGAGCTTAGGGAAAACGAAGTCCTTTTTAGGTTGTGGGGGTTTTAGTTTTGGAAATGAAGTCTAGATCAGTTTGGAAGATTCAAGAAATAATTCATGTGAAATAGCAATAATAAATGGTTGTTTTAATTGTGAAACTTTAATAAAATGATATTAAAAAAAAAAAGGGAAACTTGGCCTCAGGCATTTGTCCTTGCGGATTTTTATGATGCCCACCCGCTTAGATGGCTTTCAAATGAGGTGAATTGTGGTGGGAAAGTATTTCAATGGCTGTAACCGCCATAGCCAGAGAAAGCTCCGTAGCCAGAGGCAGTGTACCTGTGTGCGCCATCTAGTAAAGAGTGGGAATGTTCCATTCCCTGCTTGCATTTTTATCTGAACAGTGTGGAGAATGATGCTCTGTGGTTCAATCTGGTTGAGCCTGGATATGGAACAGTTACTTTGGGAGATGAGAGTTCCCATAATCCACCAATCAGCTTCACCATGATTGTGCTGGTTTATAGAGTCTGGGAGTTGTAGTCCAAAGAAATAAAAATGTCCAAGCAGTGGGTTGAACAGGGCCCTTCCTGCACAAGCCAGCAACTTCTTTTCTGCTCAGGGGCTAGGTGGGTTGAGTATGGAGTTGCGCTGGTTGCAATGGACCTTTGAGTCCACTCTTTCTTTCTTTTTTAATTAATTTTTATTCAAAACAAGGGAGTTATACACAATACTGTAATTTAACTTATATTATGTTGTACATCGTTTCTACATAAAGTCTTCTATTTGTTCTTTCCATACATTGTTATCTTACATTTCCTACTATTTCATATATTCAGTCCCTCTTTTTCTCTCCTTCCCGAACTCCCGTTCCCTCCTCTCCCCTTACCTCGCCCTCCCCTTCTCTTTATAAAACCCTTCCCCTCCCTCCCAGTCCTTCCCCTTTCCTCCCTCCCCCTTCTTCCTACCCTTATTCCGGACTTTCTCCACTCCAAACTCTTTATGTCCTTTCTTTTACTAAACCTCCTCCGTGCGAAATCTTTTTATTGTTGTAGTCTACCATTATTAACAATTATTGTTGTTATAATTATTATTATTTATTTTTTTCTCCTTCTTCCCACTATATTCCCTCCTTACTGTCGATGTTACCCTTAGCATTTCTTTCTTCTGTTCTTTACCTCTTCATCTCTTTACCTCTTCATCTCTTCTTCACCCATTTAATTATTTCTTCCCACTGCTTTTCGAATTGTTGAATTGAGTTGCCTTTCAAATGGTTGGATAATTTTTCCATTTCCATAATATCCATCGCTTTTATTTTCATTCTTCTTGAGGGGGTTCTTTTTCTTCCTTCCAATATTCTGCGTAATTCAACCTTGCCGCTGTAATTAGATTTAACAATATTTTCCTTTTATTCTTCATTTGACTATTCTCTTCATTCATATTTAATAAGTATGTCTCCGGAGTCATTTTGAATTTCACCTCTAGCAGCTTGATTATAGGGCATAGCCACCATGTATGAAAATATGTTCCCATTGTTTTTCCACATTTCCAGCATTGCCCATTGCCTTTTCTTGTCATTTTCATTAATTTCTGGGGAGTCATATACCAACGATGCATTGATTTATAAAGGTTTTCTCTTAATGTCAAACTTTGGGTAAATTGTATGTCTTCCTTCCATATTTTTTCCCATTTTTCCAACTCTATACTATGGCCAACATTCTGCGCCCGTTTTATCATGTAGTCCTTGGTCCGTTCCTGCTCCAATTCTCTTTCCAATAAAATTTTATAGATTTTAGAAAAAAATTTTTCTTGTTTTTGAGTCCACCCTGACTTCTGGTGACCCCATCACGGGGTTTTCTTGGCATAATTCTTCCAGAGGAGGTTTTGCCCTTGCTTTCCTCTTGAGACTGAGAAAGTGTGGCTTCCCCAAGCTCCCCCAGTGAATTTCCATCCTGAGCAGGGATTCAAACCCATGTTCTTCTTGTGTGCCTTCAAGTTGTTTCCAACTTATGGTGGCACGAAGACAAACCTAGCACAGGTTTTTCTGGACAAGATGTATTTGGAGGAGGTTTGCCGTTGCCTCCTTCCGAGGCTGAGAGGGTGTGACTCACCCACAAGCACCCAGGGGGATCCTGTGGCTGGCAGGGATTTGAACTCTGGTCTCCTAGAGTCCTGGCCCAACACTCAAATCACTAGACCACCCCATCGTTTAATCTGAAGATTAGTTTTAAAACCTTCTTGGCAATACACAGTCCTTTGATAATAAGACCGGTGTTTCCGGAAATATCACCCGAGCCAGACAGGGATAGAATTTCTATGCTTTGATGCCAGTGTGGACAAGCTGTGGTCCCCGAGTCTGCGTATGGCCCCCCGAGACTATTTTGGGACCCTCAGTCCCTCCAGACCCCCTGGGTTGCTCTTTTTCTGGCCAAAGAAAAGGGCTTTCCTTTACCTTCACCTTGTTGGTGGATTTAAGCCAAGGTGGACAATTGAGGGGAGGGTGGGGGATAACATTTTGTCCCCATGGCCTCCTCCCCCCAAAAAACCCCATGCTGGCACACCCAGAAGCAACAAAATTGACATCACGTTTGGACACTCTTTTCAGCCTGTTCTTGGGGTCGGGAACAAGCAAGCTCAACTCTGTGTTTGGAAGCAATCTGTGGATATTGGTGGATTTTTTTTGTGTGTGAAAAATTGCAAACCCAGAAAATCCAGCTAGAGGGGCTTGGTGGTCCTCTTGGCTGCTTCGGGGGTTACAGAAGTGGGTTTCATGGCCCTCTGCGGCCCCACAAGTTGTATTTTCCCCACCCTTGGTTTGAGTACTCAGTGGACTTAGAAATATTGGAGTTAGCCATTCACACATGCGTAAAAAAATCTCACTTGGGCCCAGTTCCTATTGGCAAATCCCAATGAGACTAGAACCTTTAACTCAATTGTTGGGTGGTGAGTTAATACATAGGTAATTCCCATTGTCTTGGTCAGCCTACTCGAGTTCGGGACTAAGGCTATGTCCACACTAAGCTGTTACGGTGCTATGATTCCATTTCCAACATCCTGTGGAATCCTGGGGTTTGCAGTTTAAACTAAACTAAACTAAACTACATTAAATTAAATTAAACTAAACTGCAAACCCCAGGATTCCCCAGGATGTTGGAAGTGGAATAATAGCACCATAACAAGCTAGTGCGGAAATGGCTTGAGAAGAAAACCGAGGCCCCTGCTTGCGTCTTGCAAATGCTGGATGGGTTGAAGGGGCAAAGAACCAGCTTGTGATAATGGCAACAGTTCTCTAGGCTGGCAGAAGTACCTTTGCCAGTGCAAAGGGACAGTTGCATGTCGTCATTTGCTGCCACTGATCCCCTCTGGCAAGGAGCATGGTGTTCCTGGAAGGATACAAGATTGTGGCTCCCCGCCAAGATGGGTCTGAGATCAGGGTGTTCTTCCTAGGAATGCCCCGGGGGGTGTCACTGGTTCAGCGTGTTCCCCTTTCCAGGGTTTCTACTAGAAATATGGAGAATACCCGTGAAAAATTTTGTAGCACCTGACTTTATAAGGCTCACTATGTGCTCAGATTTTTAAAAGTCTGCCCTCCTTTTCCTGTGGTCCCAAAACTTGTTGACCGACTACCTGATCCTTGATTTTGTGGTTGTATGAAATACAGGCAAGCTAGCCTGTCGGTGAGAGCCAGTCTGGAGCAGAGATTTAAGTGCTGGAGTGCAATCCTGGAAGGCCAGGGTGGAGCCAGCATACTATCATGGTTTGAGCATTGGGCTACAACTCCGGAGACCAGGGTTCGAATTCCCACTTGGCCATGGAAACCCTCTAGGTGACCTTGAGCAATTCACACTCTCTCAACCTCAGAGGAAGGCAAAGTCAACCCTCCCCAAAACAAATCTTGCCAAGGTTCACCTAAGGGTTGCTGTAAGTTGGAAAGAACTTGAAGGCACACAGAAACATGGGTTTGAATCCCTGCTCAGCCGTGGGACCCCATTGGGTGATCTTGAGGAAGCCACGCTCTCTCAGAGCATTTCCACACTAATAATAATAATAATTATTATTATTATTATTATTTATATCCCGCCTCTCCCAACAGATCGAGGCGGTACTACAGCAATACATCAAATACATTAAAAGCATTAAAACATAACCCATCCTCCCCACCCACCAACCCATCTAAAACTCCCTAAAACACATTAACTATTAAAAACACTACCCTCTTATAGTGCTATTATTCCACTTTCAACATCCTATGGAACCCTGGGTTTGCAGTTTAGGGAGGGGGTTTTAGAATTGTCAGCCAGTGAGCTCTTTGGCCTTAATAAACTACAAACCCCAGAATTCCACATGAGGTTGAAAGGGGGGTAGTAGCGCTACAACAGTGTAGTGTGGAAATGCCCTCAGTCTCAAGAGGAAAGCAAGGGCAAACCTCGTCTGAATGAATCGTAGAATCATAGAAATGTAGAGTTGGAAGAGACCCCAGGGGCTATCCAGTCCAACCCCCTGCCATGCAGGAACACCCTCAAAACACTCCCGACAGATGGCCATCCAGCCTCTGCTGAAAAACCTCCAAGGAAGGAGACTCCACTACACTCCATGGAGGCAGCAGATTCCATGGCCAGAGAGCTCTGACCATCAGGCAGTTCTTCCTGAGGTTCAGGTGGAATCTCTTTTCCTGCAGCTCGAATCCATTGCTCCTTGTCCTGGTCTCTGGAGCAGCAGAAAACAAGCCCTCTCCTTCCTCTACGTGGACTTCAAGGCACGTAACAACAAAACAAGTTTATGACTAGATCGCAAAATGTTGTGGTGTTGGTGTGGTTCTGAATAGCATTCCAGCCGCCTCTCCTTTTGCTTCCCTTGCCTGTTGGTTTTGCTTTCCCACCCAAAGTTGGATGGCTGTCCTCTCCCTGCTGCAAGCATGCTCAGTCTTCCTTGGTCTTGCCGTTGGGGTTTTTGCACTGAGGCCCGGCTGCAATTAAAGGTTTGGGTGGCTCCACGGATTCTGAGGTCAGTCCTGGGGCATCTGAAAATATTTCCTCTGTGTGGACTAAATGGAGCACCAGCTGCTGAACCCCAAAATCCTTCCCTGCCAGCAGTGGGGCGCAAGATGTCTGTTTTATTATTTATTGTTTATTATTTATTTACACCTCACCTTTCTCCCAGTAATGGGACTCAAGGCAGTTAACAACATATTTTAAATAATGCAAGTTAAAAACAGTACAAACCATTTAATATATAAAAGTCAAAGATTGTCTGTTTGTCTGTGTCATTTGGTTGGCTGCCTAAGAAGATTCTGTGGAATCCTGGGGTTTGCAGTTTAGGGAGGGGCCTTTAGGATTCTCAGCCAGAGAGCTCTTGGGCCTCAGACCGGTTGCTATGGAGGTGACACCTAGCAGCAAGGAGGAGGGCAGTCTATTCCTATCATGAACCCAACCTCTGCATGTTAATAACTCTGAATACAGATTGGACTGGGGAATATGGGGGAAAGTTACAGGTACTAGACGAGACAGTTTGGGGAATTAGAGACACAGGATCTCAAATCTTTCTAACAAGTGTAACCTATGAGAAAATGAAATCCTGGGCAGCGTATGCTAGTAATTGTATAAATAAAAGATTTAAAAAACAATTAAACAATTTATGGAGTTAAAAACATTACACATTAAAAATATTAAAATGCAATAAAAGACTATACAAACCTTGAAAACAGAACCAAGCAGCATTAAAAGCCCAAATCTAGTCCGTTTGTAAAAGCTTGATGGCACAGAATGTTCTGACCTGCTGCCGGAAGGGAAGCAAGGACGCGGCCACCCTGGCCTCTCTAGGAAGGGAGTTCCAGAGTCTGGGAGCAGCCCCCGAGAAGGCCCTGTCTCCCTTGTTCCCACCAAATGAGCCTGAGAGGGGGGCAGGACAGGGAGAAGGTGCTCTCCAAATGATCTTAGTGCTCCACTGGGCTTTAACCAAGAATGGCCGAATGCCAAGGATGTCTGTAATTTTTCCCCCGCTGCCTTCCTGCCCTTGAGTGCCAGACTGTTGCATTGATATTATGCCGTTTCCAGGCACCCTTTTCAGCCACTTTGGAGCCACCAACAGGACTGGAGCATTGGAACGGGTGGGAAAGATAAGGCACCAGCTTTGCATGATGTTTTCTCGCATTAACTGGAGCAGGCTGCAGAGATCACGTTGCGCCCCTGTTGAAAGAGCTCCACTGGCTGCCAGTTGCACAATGCAAAGTGTTGATGATGACCTATAAAGCCCTAGAGGGCTCAGCTGCTATTTGTCAGGACTTATATGTCGTGGATCAGGATCTGATCACAATCATGGTGAGACAAAGTGATGAGTGAATAAACAGATTTATTCAATGATTAATAAATACAGGTGCTTACGACAGAGAATGCTTTCCTCCCATTCCACAAGCCGCAAGTTAAGAGTTATACTACCCTCAACCATGTGCGCAAGAACTTCAGGGTGAAATCTCAAGTGTCTTTGTGCATATATCTGTACCTGTCTGTGCCACATTCTGGAAGATACAGTAGGGAAGGGGAAATCAGATACAACCTCCCTAGCAAGAGAGGAGCATATGCATGCATGTGTGCACACCACACCTGAGGCATTCAGTAAGATAAGAGTAGGGAGTATATAGTCAGACTGCTGCCTGCTGGTTAGCATGTGTTGACTAGTTAATCTAAACTTACTAGCAGCCACTTGAGTACATACAACCAGTATTTTGATGACCCTTGTGGCCAGAGATATTTGCGCATTGTGTTTTGCAACCTTAAGGCAGGTACCCTCAGTCCCATTTGGTTGCAGATGTCAGCTCACCACTCTGAACCAGACCACATTTACTCATTTAAAAATTATTTTCAAAAATCAAAAGCAGTTTTGATCGGGGTGATGCTGAGCTCTTTCAGGATCATCTGAGTGTTGGCAGTGTGCAGATAGTGCAAGTGGATCATAGGCACTGGTTCCCAAGTAAACTAAACTGAACTTTTAAAATACTTGTGGAAATTTCTGCTGCATCCACAGAGTAGCCGTGATGAGGTCTAACCTCCTGTAGGAAAAAAGTAGAAATGTATGGATTTCTATACATCTCCCTATATACAAGTTAATGTGTAGTGTACAAGTGGTTTGCTAACAGTAATTGATGGATTGTTAATTGCTGTGTATTTTATGGTTTAGGTGGGTTGGTGGGTGGGGAGGATTGGGTATGTTTTTAAAGTCTTTTAATGTATTTTAATGTATAATATATTGTATGTTGTTCGCCGTCTCGATCTGTGTGGAGAGGTGGGATACAAATAATAATAATAATAATAATAATAATAATAATAATAATAATAATAATAATATATATTATTATTATTATTATTATTATTATTATTATTATTATTATTATTTCCTTGTACAAGCCTGCCTGGGCTCTGAGATCTTCAGGAGAGGTCCTTCTCTCGGTTCCACCACCATCGCCAGCATTGTGGGTGGGGAATGCCAAACAGGGCCTTCTCAGTGGCCGCCCCAGACTCTGGAACTCCCTTCCCAAGGAGGCCAGAGTGGCCACCTCTTTATTGTCCTCCCTTCCGTCTGCAGCCTTTTTATCCAGGCAGGCATTTGGATACAGAGAGTTTTTAAAGAAGGGGCTAAGTGGTGCTGTGTTGTTTGTAAGAGTTTGTTAACTTTTTGAAATTGCATTTGATTCTTTTACTGAGCTGCAATTGTTTTAATAATGTAAATAATTTAATTCTATTTTAATACTGACTTTTTGTATGTTTTTAATTGTACTGTTGTTGTTGTTTTTAAGTTATGACCTGCTTTGAGTCGCAGCTGGTTATTTTGTCCAAAACATGGCCTGGAAAAAATTGAACGGAGGTGGGAAAAATTCCAGGGTGCTGTACTTTCCCCACCCTTAGACCTTGCAAGGGAAGAGGTTAGGTAGCAAGCTATTGGCATCTACCGCTGCCCATCCCACCTTCCACCTCAACAGGTTTAGTAGGCATCAATCTTCACTTTCCTTCTGAAAGCAGAAAGTGACGGCTTGAAGGGATGCCATATGGAGGCTGGAGCAAGCCTGTTTTCTGCTCCTCTAGAGACTAGGACATGGAGCAGTGGCTTCAAACTTCAAGAAAAGAGATTCTATCTAAACATTTGGAAGAACCTCGGCTAATAAGAGTTGTTCAGTGGTGGAATCTGCTGCTGCCAAGGAGCGTGGTGGAGTCTCCTTCTTTGGAGGTTTTCAAACAGAGTCTTGATGACCATCTGTCAGAAGAGATTTCATTGTGTCTTCCTGCATGGCAGAATGGAGTTGGAGTGGGTGGCCCTTGTGGTCTCTTCCAGCTCTGTGATTCTACAAGTCTATCCATTTTTTGGGAAGTTGTGTTGCAATCTGGGTGCCAAAACTAATGAGGACTTGTCAAGTCTCATATGTATCCACCACTTGTCAGACCGCAGGAGACTCAGTGGTGGAATGAAAGATTTTTTGGCAGGACTGCAGACAAAGGTAGGGCTTCAGGAAGAGCCCAGAAGCAGAATCAGACCAAAGCCCTTTCTAGTATAGCATTCTGCCCCCACCGATGCCATCGTGCAGCTGGAGAAAATCCATCATCCTAGTGTAAAGGGAGAGGGGAATGATCTCTGATGGTCTTTTGACCCCAGGCAGAGTTCTGGTAGCCACATGTGGATCAGCCATGGTTCCTGAACTGCCTAGAAGAGCAGCCCCCAGTTAAGATATTACAGTAACTCAAGCTGGGGATGAATGACTCAGTTGCTGCCGTCTTTATCTTAGGCCATTTCTGCACTAGACTGTTATAGCGCTATGATTCCACTTCCAACCTCCTCTGGAACCATGGAGTTTGCAGTTTAGGGAGGGACATTTAGAATTCTCAGCCAGAGAGCTTTTGGGCCTCAGGAAACTGCAAATCCCAGAATTCCACAGGAGGTTGGAAGTGGAATCATAGCAGCATAACAGTGGCCTATGATTCAGCAGTTGCTCCAGTGCAGCCCTTCTGTCCTGAAGACTGCAGCCGGGTCAAATACTGCCCTGGTATTTAAGTCGTAGGAAGGACACCGACCGAAATACTGTGGGCCTTGCCGCCGTCCTGATTATTCTATGGCACTTGTGACCTATCCCACTGTGGGGCTCAGCTGTAGCCTGCTGGTAGAATCCATGCTTTGCCTCCAGACGGTCACGGGTGCAATCCTTGGCATGGCCAGTTTTAAAAAAGGCTCTTGTATAATACGGATGGGGAAAAGAACCTCAGACAGTCCTGGAAAGCAAAAGGCAGTGGCGCAGGAGTCCAATGTGGGGGGATCAGAGTCTAAATCAGCATAAAAGGGCAGATAGTCTTCCTTGAATTGGATTGACTTAATGAACTGTCTCCCAGTCAGTTTTTGACGGTGAACAGCCTTTAATGGAGCTTTAGCCTGGTAGATTAAGGAATAATCCCTTTTGTGACATCAGTCGGAAGCCCTTTCGGAGGTGAGGTTGCCTGGCACCCCGCAGAGAGCTTCACCCCTAATCTGGCCTCTCTCAAAGAGGTTCATTCCTTCTGGATGTCTCTGGCATGGGAACACTGTTCTTCTCCTGCTGCTGGCCTCTATGCATTAGGATTCTTGCAGCTCCCACCCAGAAACCTTGCTAGGAGGGCCTCCTCACTGTGCCAAGCAAGGCTGGATGCATACCTTGCAACATTTTACAGGACACATGTACTCAAGCAACACCAGAGTGGGATCAATGTGGCAAAAGTGAGGGAGAACGGACAACCTAGGAGAGGTTGCAGCCATTTCCTTTTTCCTAAACCAATGGGGAAGGGCAAGAATTCTGCCCCTCCTCTCCCCGACCTTTCTACAGAATTAACTACTTTTGCACTTTGAGCTCATTTTGCAGCAGCTGAGGTCAGCTGGGGACAAAGGTGGGGGGAAGTGGGAAGAGGAAGCTGAAACTGGGACAGTTTAAAAGCAGCTGAAAAAGTGGGATGGCAGTGAATTAACTCGTGACTGTCCCTGTCAAGTTGAGATAGTTGGAGGGTGGTATGTGGGTGGATGTGGCTTAGACCTTGCTGCAGTTCCAAAAAAGCAAAAGAAAAGAAAAAGCCCTCTCTTGAAATACATACATGACCTCTCCCACTGGAGGGCTTGCTTTGCTTTGTGAGCCACAGGGAAAGCCCTTTTGGAGACCAAAGCTGGTCCCTTCCAGGCCAGTGGGAGCAGGTGGCTGCCTCCCAGGGGGCATAATTGCATGACCCCCTTCTGCCGTCATGGTGCCGCCGGGAAATGGGTTTTGGGGCCCGGCCCTGACTCTCCAGTTGCCCTGGGTTGTTCTCCAGGCAGGAGCCAAGGGTACAGATTCTCCTGTTTTGGGGAGGGACTCAGGTCTGGACAAGAGAAAAGGGAGATGTGCAAATTTCCATCTCAGCTGGGAGACCAGAAGCTTGATACAGTCCTCCAGGCTTAATTCATTGTTTGCTGCAACTTCTTTCAAAGGACATTTCCGCACTAGCTTGTTACAGTGCTATGATTCTGCATTCAACATCCTATGGAATCCTGGGGTTTGCAAACTGCAAACCCCAGGTTTCCATAGGATGTTGAAAGCGGAATCATAGCACTATAACAGGCTAGTGCAGAAATGGCCACAGGCTCTCCAGGGTGCGTATATGTCTATATATTATTTACCTGCTTAACTTCCTGCTTCCCTCACAGTCATTGTGAAACCAGCACTTGCTCTCCATTCTGTTCTGCATCCACTCTCTGGCCACGAATGCATGTGCGCATGCTTTCAATTTGCCTTTCAAATTATGGTGACCCCATGAATTTCACTATTGTTCTTAACCGCCCTTCAATCAGCTCCAACTTACGGCAACTCTGTGGATTCGAGACCTTCAACTCATCCTGTTATTAAATTTTTTAAAAAATATTTTCATTTAAATATATTAAATCAACATAACATCACAGAATACAATAACAACAAGGAACACTACTAAAAAAAATTTCAAGAATAGAAACACTAAAATGGACATAAAATTCTAACATTACTACAAGAACAAATAACCATAAAGAAGAGAAAAAAGGGGAAAAAATAAGAAAATAGACCAACATCTAATGAAAAATGTCTCTTATCCCAACTATCAGCTACTGTTACATGTAATATTGTAATATATAATACATATAGATATATGGGTTTTCTGTGTGTGTTTGAAAAGTAAGCTGTGACGAACTGCGGGTTTAGCATCACCAGAGGCCACCCCATGAGCTCAGTTTTTGGATGCAGAACAGAGTGGGTAGGGCAGAAGGCTATGCAATGGGTGGGCTTAAATATGCAATATAATATATGTTCTTATCTGTTTAACTTTAGCCATTTCTACATTAGGTTGTTATAACACTATTATTCCATTTGCAACATGAACGTTTCCAAGTTAGGATAGGGCTCGAGGGCTGGAAAAATGACTTTTTTGGAACTAAACCCCTCCAGCGTGGGCACTGGGATTT
The DNA here is from genome assembly GCA_948474755.1 of Ctenosaura bakeri. Classification (NCBI taxonomy): domain Eukaryota; kingdom Metazoa; phylum Chordata; class Lepidosauria; order Squamata; family Iguanidae; genus Ctenosaura; species Ctenosaura bakeri. The sequence continues at coordinate 743,303 of CAOLHI010000302.1, read as the reverse complement.
CCAGGAGCTGAGACCCAAGCCATTTCCACACTACACTCTTATAGCGCGATTATTGCACTTTCAACCTCCTATGGGGCCCTCAACTGCAAACCCCAGGATTCCAGAGGATGTTGCAAGTGGAATAATCGTGCTATAAGAGTGTAGTGCGGAAATGGCCCTGGTAACCCATACTGTTTTAGCTGTATTTCGTCTTAACTTATATTGCAAGCCGCTTTGGTCCCATATTGGGAGAAAGGTGAGATTAAAAAAATCAGTTAAATAATATGCTGGCATAACTATGCCAGTGTTAAGTGTTTCAGGAGGAAACAGGGCATGGGTGCAGCAGCTGGGAGGGCAGGGCAGCCTTGGGGGAATCAGCTGCTCAGAGCAAACAAGTTGTGTTGGCCTTTCATTGAGACACAGCACAAAGCTAGAAGAAGTGCAACCAGTAGCACAATGCAAGGTTCTGGGCTATCACAGCTACCCACAATCTTCTTGGCAACTGTAGACTTGGAGAATATTTGGTAGCAGTTCCTTTATTTGCGGTGTACAGATACTGGTAGGTGTGTTCCTGGGCGTTACTTCTTTAACAGAAATTTTCATCCCAGAGGCAGAAATAGCATGGGAAGAATAAGGTCAGGTTCCTACATCACAAAAAGAAGAGTAGTTGAACGTAAGAATCATAGAGTTGAAAGAGACCACAAAGGCCATCCAGTCCAGCCCCCTTGTTTTGGCAAAAGCTTTTATTCAAAAGCAATGATATGTGCAGGTGAAATGAGCAACCAGGTCGGGGAAGTCTTACAGAGGTAAAGAAAAACATTTTTGAACCTTCTAGAGCTTTTTGAACCTTCTAGAGCTAACGTGATGGCTTCTTCCAAAAGACACCCAGGGATGACTTTCACTACCCTCTGCTTATGATTTTCATTTTGGTGGCCGAACTTCTAGATCTATGCTTTATTTTAATTTTAAGATGCTGGAGGTAGCTGGTAGAGCAGGCTTATCTGATCTCGCCTTTTCTCTCTGTTCATATATGACAGTGGTTCTCAACCTTCCTAATGCCGTGACCCTTTAATACAGTTCCTCATGTTGTGGTGACCCCCAACCATAAAATTATTTATTTATTATTTACAATGCCTCCCCCCCCCCCGGCAAAGGCCGTCTCGCCAGCCAGGAATGGGGGGGCAGGTTGGGAAGAGGAGCCGCACGTCTCCCCCGGGAAAAACTCAAGAAGCCCCCCCGGACTCTGCTTCTGCTTCGCTCTTGTTTCCACTGGGGGGGCAGTGTGGGAAAAGTTTCCAGAGTGTTGACCCTGGCCGGGGGGGGGGGAATCCCAGGGCTTTTGTCTTTTGTGCCAGGCACAGCTCGCATCCCCAGAAAAGCGCCGCCTTGCGGCCCCCCAGTCCTTCCGCAGCACCCCCCTTCATGGCAAGTGGGGCAGCGGCCGTGGCAAGGAGGGGCCCTGCCCCCGTGCTACCGCCGCCCCCCAAGCTGGCCCATCAGATGGGAGGTTCTCCTGGTAGCAGAGAAGGGGAGCGATTTCAGTCCCTTCTGAACAGGGGGCAGGAGGACACGAGCGCATGGCTCATGCTCGCGCACCACCACCGAGGAGGAAATGGAGCCTGAGACCATCGGAAATATGTATTTTCCGATGGTCTTAGGCGACCCCTGTGAAAGGGTCATTCAACCCCCAAAGGGGGTCCCGACCCATAGGTTGAGAACCACTGATATATGATCAGTAAGAGATTCTGGAGGCAGCTGCTGTTTACATGGCTTGTTGCAAAAGGGCAGAGGCAGCTACAGCAGGATGAGCTGGAACAGGATCCCATTCTTTTCTAGCTGAAGCTTCATTGAATGGTTTGTTGCAGACACAATACTTTGGAGTCATAGAATTACAAAGTTTGGAAGGGGCTCCATGGGCCGTCGAGTCCAACACAATGCAGGATCTCCAGCTGAAATAGCTGCCCAGCCCCTTTTTTGAAGATGTCCAAGAAGGAGACCCCTCACCGCCTCTCTAGGCCATTGGCTCCATTGTGGAGCCGCTGTTTCCGTCAGGAAGGTCCTTCTAATGGTTAGTTGAAATCTACCTTAGTGTAACTTCAAACCATGAGATCTGGTCCTACCATCTGGGGCAGAAGAGAATAGACCTGCCCCTTCCTCTCTGTGACAACCCTTGAAGGATTTAAGGAGTGCCATCATGCCACCCCTCAATCTTCTCTTCACCAAGCTGAACACGCCCAGCTCCTTCAACCTCTCATCATATGTTTGTTCTCCATGCCTCTTATCAGCTTGTTGTCCTGCTCTGAACCTGCTCCAACTTGTTCATGTCCTTAAAATGAAGCTCCAAGTACTGAATGCAGTACTCCAGAGGAGGCCTGATCAGCACAAAATATAACTTCCCTTGTCTTGGAAACTATGCTTGTATTAATGTAGGCTAAAGTAGCATTTGCCATCTTTTGCCATCTTTGCTGCAGCGTCACACTGGTGGCTCATGTTCAACTTATGAGCGATAATAATTCCAAGGTCCCTTTCACAGATAGTATTTATGTACTGTAGCCCAGAACAGAAATGTTTCTTTAGCCTTCCTTCCTCATCCTCACAATACTGATACTAGACAGACAAAAAGGAAAAAGGGGCTAGGCAGACATAAAAAGATTTTGTTTAAAGGAGCTTCACCATCAGAAGCTTTGCTAAACTGAGGTATGCCAGCACAAGGAGAGCAAATGAACACTCCTGAAGCAGATAGCAAAACTGCTGGTCTTGTGTGAAGTTTTCTATGCCTCTTTTTCTGCACTGAGTGTAGTGTAAGTGGGTTCACACCGAATACAAAACTTGATATAGGATCCACTTTAGGTCCCGGAGTTGGTGAGGCGAAGATGGGATATAAATAAATAAAACATAAATATAAATCCAGTGATTATCTGTGACAAGTTCATTCCTGAAGCTCCAGCACTCTCCAGTGCCGTTTGTCTGTTCCTCATCTGAAACTTCAACTCTAGCCTCAAGTGGACTGATTTTTAAAGTTTTTATTCAAATAATTTCTCTCCTTCCCTGTATCTGGAAATCTCAGATGGAGGAGGGAGTGCAGACGAGGAAAGCAACTTTAAAACAAAGCAACACAATCAAAATAGAAGGACATGCCATGTAGAGGAAGGGATGCCACGTAGAGGAAGGAGAGGGCTTGTTTTCTGCTGCTCCAGAGACCAGGACAAGGAGCAATGGATTCAAGCTGCAGGAAAGGAGATTCTACCTGAACTTCAGAAGAACTTCCTGATGGTCAGGGCTGTCCGGCAGTGGAAGATGCTGCCTCAGAGTGTAGTGGAGTCTCCTTCCTTGGAGGTTTTTAAGCAGAGGCTGGATGGCCATCTGTCGGGAGTGCTTTGAGGGTGTTCCTGCAGGGCAGGGGGTTGAACTGGATGGCCCCTGGGTCTCTTCCAACTCTACATTTCTATGATTCTAAGAGGGGACATGAGAGCCATTTTTAAATATTTGAAGGGATGCCATGTAGAGGAAGGAGAGAACTTGTTTTCTGCTGTTCCAGAGACCAGGACAAGGAGCAATGGATTCAAGCTGCAGGAAAGGAGATTCCACCTGAACCTCGGGAAGAGCTTCCTGACAGTCAGGGCTGTCTGGCAGTGGAATAGGCTGCCTCGGAGTGTAGCGGAGTCTCCTTCCTTGGAGGTTTTTAAGCAGAGGCTGGATGGCCATCTGTCGGGAGTGCTTTGAGGGTGTTCCTGCATGGCAGGGGGTTGGACTGAATGGGCCCTGGGGTCTCTTCCAACTCTACCTATCTTGATTCTATGACACAGAATAGTTGAGAATTCTCTGCCCTTCCCTTTGTCACCGAAAGGCTTCGACTTCTTGAGACTTAAGATTTCCAGGCTATTGAGAGAGGGGAAAGAAAGGTCTCACGGTGATTCAGGGAGATTTAACAATCTCTTTGTTGAATGACCTGACTGCAGCTCTAGTTCAACCCTCCTGTGCCAAATTTTTTTTTTTATTTAACTTAATTATCTATTTGTATCCCGCCTCTCCATATGGATTGAAGCGGCGAACAACTTACAAATAGCATGCATCTCCAAACATTTCTATACATGCCCCCAACAAGCTGGGTACTCATTTTACCGACCTGCGAAAGGATGGAAGGCTGAATCAACCTCGGAGCCCGGCAGGATCGAACTCACAACCTTGTGGCTGCAGTACTGGCATTTGTTGGTTGGACTCCACGAATTGGTTGCCGCCTGTTGAGCAAGAAACCTGTTTGCTCGCAGAGGGGCAAATGGCGGGGGAGCTTGAAACAGTTTGCAGGGTGGGAAGCAATTCCTGGAAGGGTGAGCAGATGGCAAACAGAAAATGCATTCTGTCCGGGCTTGCTAATGCAATCCAGATCAGCGATTTAAGATCACCGAGGTCAGAGGTGAGCTGACCTCAGGGGTCTTTTTATAGTTGCGGCATATAACCAAATGCAATTTAGTGCAGTGGTAAGAGTGTTGAACTGTGGTTTCAGAGATCTATTTTTGTTTTGTTTTATTATATCTTGCCTTTTCTCCCAGAAACTGGAACTAGGCAGCCAAAAAAAAAAAAAAAAGGTAAAGCAAATACAATAAATAAAAGCATGCAGAAGACGACAATTGTTCAAATGTAACTAAAGTGTCTATACTATTAAAAATAACTTAAAACATTCATTAATTTTTTTTATTATTTCTAAAAGGTTTGAATATACATTTGTACGTATATATACAAAGTTTGAAAAATGAATTCTGAAAGAAATGTAAAATGTGGCAGATAAGTTAATGTAATAAGTAAGGTAAAATGATGTTTACAATAGTGATGCTGCATCTTTACTTTGTATAAATAACTGAATATAATTTAATACCAATAAAAAATAATGTAAAAAAACATTCATTAAAAAGATAAACAAGATAAAAAGCATGGCACACTATTAACAAGCCTTTCTCAGAGCCCACTGCAATTAAAAAAAAATCGATCATTTCCTGTTGATGGACAAGAAAGGATCCAATTTGTCTAACTTATTGCTCCTCTAAATGGAGCAGATTTATCGGGAGACTGTGGTTGTTGTTGCTGTAGTTCTCAATGTTTATTTAAAAAATATATCTAGACAATGTTTGGATTCTTTTCAGACAAGTCTTGACACCAGTTGCAGCATTTTCTTCCTACCTTCAAGTGATGTTTCTTTTCAATTCATGTCAGAACAATAAAGCATATCCTGTAACTGTCCCAATTTGGCAGGGATAGTCCCAATTAATTCCCTGCTGTCCCACTTTTCCAGCTGCGTTAAAAAAGTCCCAATTTCTCTCTACTCCTCACACTTCCCCCTTTTGTCCTCAGCTTACTTCCCTTGCTGCAAACTTCAGAGTTCAGAGTGCAAAAGTTGTTTGCAATTCATTAACTCAGCAAGGAAGAGTTCCTAACCCTAGCGAATATGGAGGGCCAACTATATATTTGGGTCTGTGGGCTACAACTATTCCTTCCCTGGCAGTTCACGGAAGACTGGCAGCTGATGGCTCATGAGCTGGCATCAGTCCACGGACCATGACTTGGGCCATTTCCGCACGAGTCTGTTATAGCGCGATGATTCCAGTTTCAACCTCCTATGGAATCCTGGGGTTTGCAGTTTCGGGAGGGGCCATTCGGCCCCTCCCGAAACTGCAAACCCCAGGATTCCATAGGAGGTTGAAAGTGGAATCGTCGCACTATAACAGACTCGTGCAGAAATGGCTTTGGAGTAGCTCTCTTCAGCCTTTCTGCCAGGCCCTGGGAGGATGCTTTTGCAAGCATAGAAGGCAGGTCCAAATCAGGGAAGATTGGCATTTTTTAATCTTGGCAAGGTTATCATTTGTGGTTTTGGATGTCTTTCCAGAGAATTTACTATCTTTCCTTGGAGTTCTATATGGGCCGGACTTTGCAGAACACGATGATCAACCTGGGGCTGCAGAACGCCTGCGATGAGGCCATTTATCAGGTAAGCGGATGCTTGAGGAGGTTTTGGTAGGCCTTGGGAAACTGACTTATGGTAACCTAAGGCAACCCTATCATGGAGGTTTTCTTGGCAAGATTTGTTGCCTTTGCCTTTCTCTGAGGCTGAGAGGATGTGACTTGCCTGAGGCCACCAAGTGGGTTTCCCTGGCTGAGTGGAGATTCACAGAATCGTAGAAGCATAGAATTGGAAGAGACCCCAGGGGCCATCCAGTCCAACCCCCTGCTATGCAGGAACACCCATCAAAGCACTCCCAACAGATGGCCGTCCAGCCTCTGCTTAAAAACCTCCAAGGAAGGAGACTCCATCACACTCCATGGAGGCAGCAGATTCTACTGCCGGACAGCTCTGACCATCAGGAAGTTCTTCCTGAGGTTCAGGTGGAATCTGTTTTCCTGCAGCTTGAATCCATTGCTCCTTGTCCTAGTCTCTGGAGCGGCAGAAAACAAGCCCAGCCTCCTTTACATGACATCCTTTCAAATATTTAAACATGGCTATCATGTCCCCTCTTAACCTTCTCTTCTGCAGACTAAACAACCCCAGCTCCCTAAGCCTCTCCTCATAGGGCTTCATGGCTTCCAGACCCTTCACCATTTTGGTTGCCCTCCTCTGGACATGCTCCAGCTTGTCGATATCCTCCTTGAATTGAGATGCCCAGAACCGGACACAATATTCCAAATGAGGTCTAACTAAAGCAGAATAGAATGGTACCGTTCCCTCCCTCAGTCCAGACACCATACTCCTATTGATGCAACCAAGAATCACTTTGACTTTCAAACCCTTGCCTCCAGGTTCATAGTCTGGGAACATGCACAAACCTTTTGTCCCTTTTGTCAGGGCACAGTAGCAGAATGTGTGTGTGTACAGGTACTGAAACTGCTCCCTTATTTGCAAATGAGAGAGCAGTTTGGAAATGTTCAGACACCTACTGCTTTGTCTCTTTTATCAGGGACATAGTAGCAAGGCATGTGGGCGCCAAGGGATGTGGCGGCAGGCATGTGCTTCTGCCCAAACTGCTCCCTCATTTGCAAATGAGGGAGCAGTTTGGACACATGCGCACACCTGCCACCATGTCCTTCAGTGCCCATACCTCCTGCTGCTGCGCTCCTGATGAAACGGAGATGGTGACAGGCATGTGTGCTCGCCTCATTTGCAAACAGTGGAACGGTTTTGGCACCTGCCCACACACACAGTGCTATCTCCCTGTTGCTGCTGGTGATGTCCAGGAGCAGGGCTTTGTGGATCCCTGTGAGATCCCCACAACCCCCCAGGATCCATGGAGCCCAGATTAAGAACCACTGGCCTAGAATATTCCCCAGAGTCCTAGGTGCCATGTGTGGGCATGAAGTCATTTCCTTGGCGGATGAATGGATGTGGAAAGAGTTCCTAGATGGGCAAGGAGCCTGGAAAATCCATTGTCAGATGAGCCACAGTGGCCGGTATAAAGAGCTAATTTTCACCTCCACATTTCTGGGTAGGAGGCTGTATTGCCCCCAAACTGGGCAGAAATCTGTTGATTTTTTGCAACTGAAAGTTACTTTCGATGTTTTCATAGAATGTTTTTGAGAATTTTTGGTTGGGCAAGTGAAACTGGCAAGTGGTAAGTGGCTATGTAGAAGCTTTAAAAAATATCCAAGCATCCTTAGTATATGCAGGGGCTTTGGGGGAGCTCATGGAGTGGTTTGAGCAACACATCAGGAGACCTGAGTTCAAATCCCTGATGGACATGGAGAACTATTGAGTGACCTTGGGCAAGTCCCACTCTCTCAGCCTCAGAGGAAGGCAATGCAAACCTTCTCTGAACAAATCTTGCCAATGAAACCCAAGGAGAGTCATCATGATGTAGTCATTTGAATGTTGGTCTGGGGACTCTTGAGAGACCAAGCTTTGAATCTCTTCTCAGCCATGGAAACCTGCTGTGTGCCCTTGGAGATGTCACAGTCTCTTAGCCTCAGAGAAGGGCAATAGCAAACCTACTCTGAATATAGAATATTAGAATCATAGAGCTTGCAAGAGACCACAAGGGCCATCCAGTCCAACCTTCTGCCATGCAAGAAGACACAACCAAAGCACTTCCAACAAAGGGTCATTCAACCGCTCTTTAAAAACTTCCAAAGAAGGAAACTCTACCATACTCTGAGGCAGCATATTCCACTGTTCTTACCATCTTACTCTTACCAAACTGCTCTTACCATCAGGAATTTTTTCCTGATGTTTAGGTGGAATCTCTTTTCCTGAAGTTTGAAGCTATTGCTCTGTGTCCTGGTCTTTAAGGCAGCAGAAAAGAGGCTTGCTCCATCCTGAACCAATCTTGCCAAGAAAATAGGGTCACCTGAGTCTTGCCATAAGTCACAAACAATTTGAAGGCAAACAACAACGAATCTTGTGCAAATGCTTCTCAGTCTGTTGGGGAGGGGAAAGGTCGCTGTTTCACTTGGCATTGCCCGCCTTCCGTTTGTCTTGGTTGCTTTAAGGGCTAGAAGCTTATTACAATTTAAAAAGTAACCACTTTGGTTGTTAACTCGCTGAGCTTCCATGTAGAATCTCAGGTCCTTTGCAAAGGTAGTGCAGGTGCCTCTGCGGCCTTTTTTCTTGTGGGCTCCTGTCCACCCAAGAGGAAGGGACACCTGCAGGGTCAGAGAAAGCTGGACACGAAATCCAGTAGGAGCCTGCTTTGGTTGCCAGAATGTCCAGACGGTCACACTTGCAATAAGCCTTCCCAAAAAGAGACTTCAGTTTCCCCTTTGAAGAGTGGGAGGGCTAGATGGAAGGGCTGAATCAGATGTCACCTTCACAGCTGGACATTACTTCCATGTTGGCATAACACAGGAAAGTATGTTTTGCAAACCTGGCACAGTGGGAATTGTTGTTCCATGACAGACCTTGGCTCATTCCAGGCTGTTCTGGAATGCTCCCAATTTTGTCACCCCATTGAAAGGCCAGACTTGCCATAACTAGTTCAGACAGTAGGAGTTTCTTCATCTTTTTTTCTATGGGTGACCCTTCTTTTGCCAAAAAGCAATATAGGAAGCAGCAGCTATTAATAACAGGCTCGGGGGGGGCAATGCATTCGAGAGATGCATGCAGGCTGAGTGAATTCTTCTCCACTTTAGCTCTCCTGCCTGGCATTAGATTTTCCTTCTTCACCAGCACCTGCATAGGTCAGCCCCACCCAAATTGTGCGCTCCAGCCCAGGACAGATTATGCTTTTTTGGAATGGGTCTGAACTTGCATGCTTTAAAAGCTGCAAAATTTTCAAGTCTGGACGTCTGTAGTATTAATGTCTGAGTTCCCATCTTCATACCCTCCAGTTGTCTCAATGTGGCAGTCCTGATTAATCCTCTGTCAGTGCGCTTTTTCAGCTGCTTTTAAAATGCCCCAGTTTCTCTCATCTCCCCCTATCGTCCTCAGCTTACTTCAGTTGCTGTAAATGGAGTTCAGTGTAGTTTGCACTCAGTTAACTCAGCAGGAGGGAGAGGAGAAGGCAGACTCTCTTCCTTCCCAGTGGGTTTAAGCAAAAGCCAACTGCTGAAGCTGCTCCTCGCTTGTCTGTCCTTTCTTATTAATCACTTTTGCCATCTTGATCCTCTTCTGATATTGCCTGGCCACATGGCTCCCAGTTTTCATCTGTGAAATGTTAAGCAATATGCCTCTTTATAGCTGGGTTCCTTCCTCTCTCTCTCTCTCTCTCTCTCTCTCTCTCTCTCCCTCTCCCTCTCCCTCCCTCCCTCACACACACACACACACACACTCTTCTCTAATGGCAGCCACACAATTCTGAGAGCATCTTCTTTCTTTCCGTGTGGCTCTGTAGCTTGGATTGGACATAGAGGAACTGGAGGAGATTGAAGAAGATGCCGGCCTGGGCAACGGAGGCTTGGGTAGACTTGCAGGTAAGCATGGGTCAGGTTGTGTTGAGAGTGGGGTGGCCTGGGCTGTGCATCCTCCTACTGTCTGTTTATTGCAGAACAAACTAGGACAACCAGAAGGGTGGTTGAACCTCTTTCAGTCCAAGGGCTAGAAGAATTCTAAACGGACCACAGGCTGGGATGGGCAAGGCCAAACGCAAAAGGGCTGGAGCAAAAAACAGCTGGCCCGTCCTCATCTACAGGTTTAATTTTTTGCAGATTTGATTATTTGCAGATTATTTGCTGCCTCTGCTGCTGCCCTACACCATTTGTAATAGGGACTTGAGAGTCTCACCTTGCATTTGTAGTATCTCTGCAAGCCTTGTGAGACAGAGGCCCTTTCCACACGGGGGTATTAAAACGGTGTAGCGCGACCTCTGATGGAGGTCGTCTACACCGTAAAATGGATTGGGGCGGACTACTTTAGTTTAATTCCACACCCCAATCCGCACTAGGGCGACCGGAAGTGGCGGCGCTGCGTGCTTTTTAAAAACCACTTTTCATGAGGTTTTTAAAAGGCACGGGGCATGCAGCCACGTGCAGCCCCATTGCAGTGCCCAGTGTAGATTTGCAGGCGCGCACAAGTGCATGCCTGCAGATCTGCCGGGGGTGTACTTTCCAGCTGGCGAGCTTCTCTGGTTGGTGGAGAGCCTCCGCCAGTCGTAAGCCACCATTTTGGACGCCGCAGGACGCTGCAGGACGTCGACAAGTGTGGAGCAGCGAAAACGCGCTGCTCCATGCGTTGATGGACTTACCCGGTTGCAGGTAAGGTCCGTCCTAGCATGTTTTCGCCCGTTTCTTCCTCCGCATGTGGAAAGGGCCAGAGAGACAGCAGGAGACTGCCGATGCAAAGCAGGGCTTGTAAGACCCAGCAGCACGGTCCACCAGCCATCTACTTCTGCCTTGTGAGAAAACCCCACTGGCTCAAAGGCAGAACCGAGCAGCTGGCATGCTCCTCACCACAGATTCAAATGTATTATGCACTGTACATTTGATGCTGCAGTTGGTTCAGTCTGCAAACTGTAGTGTATTCACTGTATGCGTGAAACATGGTTGGGGCTAGAGCCGTTTGTGGTTTTTCCACTTTTTCAGGGGTCCTGCACTGCCAACCCCTGCGAATGTGCCATCATATTCTGCCATCATATTGATCCAATAGCTAAGGCTCAGGAGAGACATCTCAGCTTTTGGGAAAGCATGGAAGGAAGGCAGTGTACCAAAGCTTGAAAACCACCAATGGTGGAAGTTTTTCTAGGGAAGAGGGCATGGCCCTCTGCAGAAGTCCAGAATGGGTAGATCTCAGGGAGGACTAGATTTGGCCCCAGGGCTTCAAGTTCCAGACCTCTTGTTTTTTGAATGAAAGCAGGAAGTTCACATAAGCAACTAGGAATATCCTGACTGAGTCCTAGTCCATTTCCACACTAGACTGTTATAGTGCTATTATTCCACTATCAACCTCCAATGGAATCCTGGCGTTTGAAGTTTAGGGAGGGACCTCATAGGCCATCCTCAAAGTCCCCTCCCTAAGCTGCAAACCCCAGGATTCCATAGGATGTTGAAAGTAGAATAATAGCACTATAACAGTCTAGTGCGGAAATGGCCCTAGACAAGCTCCTTTATTATTGTTTTGGGTGCAGCCATTCTTTACAGCAAAGGCGAACAACGCCTGGCCCAGAGGGCAACCTTTTGGGGCTATTGGAACTTCTCCTCACACTCCAGACCACCTTTTTTCCAGGTAAAAAACAAAAGCAAAATTTAACAAATCCATTGGGGGTGTGAACTGCCTTTCCAAGAAGCCTCCAGAAAGCAACGGGTCTCCCTTGCATTGTTTAACAGTAATAAATGCCTGCTTTTTGAAAGTAGAACTGAACTTCCAGCCACTTGTGGTTCTGTTTGGGGTGGGAGCTTTTTTGGCTTTGGTGGTAGTCTTTGTGGCCCCCACAATGGGGGAGGCATTGAACCCCTAGTCCTTAAGGAAAACATGATCTCTTCTATTGTGGGGTGGTGTTCTTTGGTTCTTTGGCCCAGTAATGAAGCCAGAATTTTCATCTCCCGCTATCAAGTTCCCATCTTGTCAGCCGTTTTAGCCACATATTAAATCAATAGACAAAATGACTGGGACTTTGTTGAGTTTTGAAGACAAGGAAAAAGCAAATCCCTCCCAACGGTGTTTCTCTTTCAACAGCCTGCTTCCTGGATTCGATGGCCACCCTTGGGCTGGCAGCCTATGGCTACGGGATACGCTATGAGTACGGCATCTTCAACCAGAAGATCAGAGATGGATGGCAGGTAACAGCTATGCCTGAATCTGAATGAGCCTGAATGAGTATGGAAGGCTAGTGGCTGGGGTGTAGTTTGGCACCTGAGGGCACAGGGAACAGAAATACAACTGGGCCTCCCAAGCAAGACTGCCACCAGAAGTCTCTCATTCCCTGGAGATCCTGGAACAGAGCTCTGCCCAGTCCAATAGTAGCTATGCAACTGGTTGGAGGCACCTCCCGTGCATAAATTTTTCAATGCTCTGGGAGCAGAGCATGGATGCTTTCCACTCATGTATAAATTTTGGAACTACTGGGGCTTAAAAGCAGCAAAAATGCACATTGTGCATCAATGAAGGATATTGGCAAGCTGGAACATGTCCAGAGGAGGGTGACCAAAATGGCAAAAGGCCTGGAAACCATGAAGCCCTGTGAGGAGCAGCCTAGGTAGCTGGGTATGTTTAGCCTGGAGAAGAGAAGATTAAGAGAGGACGTAATAGCCATGTTTAAATATTTGAAGGGATGTCATAGGGAAGATGGGGCAAACTTGTTTTCTGCTGCTCCTGAGACTAGGACATGGAGCAATGGCTTTGAACTTCAGGAAGAGAGATTCCACCTAAATGTTAGGAAGAACTTCCTGATGGTAAGAGCAGTTTGACAGTGGAATAAGCTGCTGCCTGGGCGAGTAGTGGTGTCTCCTTCTTTGGAGGAGAGTCTGGATGGTCACCTGTTGGGAGGGTTCGATGGCATCTTCCTGCCTGGCAGAATGGGGTTGGACTAGATGGCCCTTGAGGTCCCTTCCAACTCTAGGACTCCATGATTCTTGGAAGAATAAGTTGCAACCCAGCCCATTCTGTGCTGTGCTGACATTATTCCTGCAGGGAGTTCTTAAGGCATGGGAACATTAAAAAGGAATGGTATACCCACCTAAGTTGGAAGTGGGGCAGCCCATTTGACTGCCTCATGGAAGGCTAATGAGAGCAGGAGGGAGATGGGTAAGCAGTCAGGTTTGCCAGGCTGCTTTCTTTCAGAAGCTTCCAGTGGAGACAATGATTAATGGAGAAGAGTCTGGTGAATGGATAACCCCGGGTCCAAGGGAGAGATTACAAAGGGGAGCTGCATTGGCTCCTGTCTGTTAATGGTGATAAGAGCAGTTTCTCTGCCGTGTGTCTGTTGCTTCATTTCCAAACACACTGTCCTGCAAGGGAATCCTCAAGTGCAAAGGGCAGATTGCTTCACGTTGGGGTTGGGGAGAGGAAGAGATTTTGCTTTTCTAAGGTCCTGTGCAAATCTTGCTTCTCGTGCAGCACCAGCCAAACTTTAGTGCTACTCCAATTTGGTCCAGGGCAGGGGTTCTCAGCCTTTGGACTTCCAGATGTTTTGGACCTCAACTCCCAGATGCCCCAGCTAGTATGGCCAATGCTCAGGAATGCTGGGAGCTGAGGTTCCAAAAACCAGGAAAGGTGTCTTCAAATGACGGCAGTTTTCTGCCTTTGTCATAAATGTCCTTCGTGCACAGTCATGCACGCTGCTTATGAGTCATCCACTAACTGGCAAAATTTGCATTGGTAGGAAAGAAAATATGCAATAAATACCAAAGACTTAGGGGAAGGGTTTTATTATCCTATATAACAAGTACCATATGTATTTGTGTATAAATCAAAGGTAGGTTTTGGGGACAAAATTAGGGAATTTCATATGATTGGTGGATAAGCTGAGGGTCATTCCACAGAAAGGGGAAAGTGCCAGCACTTTTTTGGTGGGGAGGCAGCCACCCTGGCTGCTGTTACTACCTTTTTCCCCCCAGACATTCCAAAAGCCCAGAAGTGGTGCCGCAGCAGAGAAAATAGAGGGAGTCGGTGCTTCTTTCAGAATCTCCTAGGATGGACTAAGGTCTCGCCTTTCACCACTCTACTCAATGGAGGGGAAGGTTCCTTTTTTTGCTAAGAATTAAGATGCACTGCTTACACTGACTCATGGATAAGTCAACCCAGGTTTCTTGGGTTGATCATTTCACTAAAATTTCTAGACTCCTAGACTAAGCAGATCACAATATGAAAGAACAAACATAAAACGTACAAGTGAATATCAAAATAGAGTCAGCCCTACGTGTTTGCTAGGGTTGAGGCACACGAGCCTTGCCAAAGTGGAAAAATGCAAATATCAAGGTGTGTGTGTGTGTGCATGCGTGTGTGCAAGTACACCTGTGGGAAGGGGGCCAAGGCATGGTGGGGAAGAAAGAACACAAGGTCCAAACTAGGGCCATTTCTGCAGTACACTCTTATAGTGCGATTATTCCCCTTTCAACATCCTATGGAATCCTGGGGTTTGCAGTCTGGGGAGGGGCCGGGTGGCCCCTCCCGAAACTGCAAACCCCAGGATTCCATAGGATGTTGCAAGTGGAATGATAGCTCTATAACAGTCTAGTGTGGAAATGGCCCAGGCTTGAAATCCCCACTCAGGAGACGGGGTCACCATAAAACTGACTTGACTTGAAGGCCTTTAACAACAACCACTTTGGAAGGAGCCTCATGGTTAATTCCCTGGACTGGTGGAGTCTGAGGAGGCAGGGATTGCTCTTTATGGGCATGCAGTTGAAAGAGAAAGAGGAACCGTTTCCCTCCTGAACTTTGTTTGCAGGAACGAAGGAGAAAGAGACACTGTCCTTCCATCTTGTTGTGGGACAAGCAGAATTTTTCTGCCTTCCGATGCAACATCACGCATCCTGGAACAGCCCTATATTTTGGCAACTGGGACAGCCTTACCCAGTTGGCCCTCCACATTTGCAGGTTTGACTTCAATGGATTTTTTGGTGAGTTTCTCCGACCTGCCCTCCTCTGGAGGCTCTTTTTCTGGGGGAACTTTCCCTCTGGGCAACTCCAAACAGGCTGTGTAGCTTGACACACATGTACATATTTTGATATTTGTGGTTTTTCCACTTTTGTGGGGGTCCTGTGCCCTTAACCCTAGCTAATGTGGAGGGTTGTCTTTAGTTGTAAATGATGGTGGAAGCATTGAAAGGGGAATAATCGCGCTATAAGAGTGTAGTGTAGAAATGGCCTAGATCAGGGAAAGGAGAGGGAAAGTGGGTGGGTCGACATAGTGGCCCTATATTTCCTCTCCCTTGGATGTAGGGGGGGCATTAGGAGGGGGCATGGGGTGCTGTGAATTGGGCTGTAATCCATCCTTAGCTGGCTAGGCAGCAGCTGGTGGAAGGGGAGGGGGACCAGAGGCAAGTTTTTAAAGGGCTGCGTGGCCTGACTGGAAGGTTCCCCTGGAAAAGTAGAACTTATGGATGGCAGGAGTCAGAGAAACTCGCGAATAATCAAATCCATGAAAGTCAAACCGGCAAATATGGAGAGTTGGCTGTAGAATTAAATTTTTTTACAGTGTTAAAACAATTACACCTCAGTAACAGAATCAAATGCAATTTAAAAAAATAAAAAAATCTCTTAAAATCAACAGTTAAAACAATAGCTCCCAAGACTACATCCCCCCTCTCCCAGGACATGTTGACTATGGTATTCTGGGATATACACTTCTCTTGAAAACGCCACCTCGGGCTCTGGTGGAAACATAAGAAACTTCAATGGCTTTTAGTTCTGAATTTGCCTTTTCTTGGAGGCCTTTGAACTGATGTTGGGCGGCTGTCCTTCAAGACTTAGAATCATAGGATCCTGCAGCTGTGGATTCTTGCATGGCCGGGTATTGGAGGAAATGGTCCTTGAGGTTCCTTCCAGCTCTGTGATGCTCTGGGTCCTTGATCCTTCTTTCTGATAGAACTTTCTCCTTCCAGGTGGAGGAAGCCGATGATTGGCTGAGACACGGGAACCCCTGGGAGAAAGCCCGGCCGGAATACATGCTTCCCATTCACTTCTATGGAAGAGTGGAGCACACCCAGACTGGCATAAAATGGGTGGACACTCAGGTATCTGGGGGAGAGAGACATCTCGGAAGGATTTTGAATATGATGTTAGGCAGAGCGGATCTCTTCCCGTCCCAGAAGCCCCCTGGGCAATCTCAGCCTAATCCCTGCTTGCCAGATTTGACCTACCTCGCAAGACTGTGGTGGGGAGAAAGCACCTCTGTGCCTCCCCTGCCAAGCTTATTGGGCTGAAGGATGGTGGGAAGGATGTGGTGCTTTGGGTGGCTTCCTCTTCAGTGTGGTGGTGAATCTGCTCTGGCTCTTAGTCCAAACTCCAAAGGAGCTGTCAGGGGTACTTGACCTTATTTGCCCTCGTATTGGTTCAGCACCTTAGATAGTTCCTGTAAAGCTCATACTAAAGTCTAGAATGGATTTATCACCCAGTGGACCTGGGAGTCAGTAGCTGGTGGGCAAGGGACCCATAAAATCTACTAGTGTGGAGTGTGCTGGGCCCAGTTCCAAAATTCAGCTTTCTTTAAGGAATTTTTAACGATAAAACCAGTTTGATGCTCAGACCTTATTCTGTACGATAGCTCAGCCTTACAAGGTCGTGGCCCCAATCCTTGATATGAAAGGGCCAGAAGGTACCTACCTTTGGAAGGAAATGGTACCTTCCATAATGTGGAGGTGGGGAACATTTGGACCAAAACTGGCCCTCTTGTGATTTCAGCCAGGCCCCAAGATGGGCCATACCATCTTCCCCATTATACCGTGTTTTGGGGGTTCCTCATCTTTACTCTGAGTTTTCCCTGTCCTAAAAGATTGAAATCTCTCTCCTGAGACTCAGTTACTGGCAGGAGGAGTCTGAAGCTAAAATGTGCGGATATTTTTGGCCTCTCCCTCTTTGCCTTTGACCCTGCCCACCAAGAACACCTCTGATTCTCTCAGCCCACAGACTGAGACAGTTTGCCCACTGTTGCAAATCAGGGGTCTTGCATCCAGCCCCTGCTCAAAGTGATGCCCACACGCTGGCAATATGACCGGTCTTTTTCTACCCACAGGTGGTTTTGGCTCTGCCTTATGACACCCCTGTCCCCGGCTATATGAACAACACAGTCAACACCATGAGGCTGTGGTCTGCACGGGCTCCCAACGATTTCAACCTCCGGGACTGTAAGCTTTGGCAATGGATTAACCTTTTGGTGGCTTTTAAAAAATGTCTGGAAAACAGCTGTGTGACAGCCAGCTTTGTTGGCGGTTTCCCATCCAAGTGCTTCCCAGGGTTAGAATCATAAAATCATAGAAATGTAGAGTTGGAAGAGACCACACAGGCCATCCAGTCCAACCCCCTGCCATGCAGGAACACCCTCAAAGCACTCCCGACAGATGGCCATCCAGCCTCTGCTTAAAAAATCTCCAAGGAAGGAGATTTCACCACACTCCATTGAGGCAGCATATTCTACTGCCAAACAGCTCTGACCATCAGGAAGTTCTTCCTGAGGTTTAAGTGGAATCTTCCTTCCGGCAGCTTGAATCCATTGCTCCTTTTCCTAGTCTCTGGAGCAGTGGAAAACAAGCCTGTTCCCTCTTTGATATGACATCCCTCCAAATATTTAAACATGGCTATCATGTCCCCTCTTAACCTTCTCTTCTGCAGACTAAACACACCCAGCTCTCTAAGTCTATCCTCATAGGGCATGGCTTCCAGGCCTCTCACCATTTTGGTCACCCTCCTCTGGACTTGCTCCAGCTTGTCAATATCCTTCTTGAATTGGGGTGCCCAGAACTGGACACAGTATTCAAGATGGGGTCTAACCAAAGCAGAGTAGAGTGGTACCAGTACCTCCCTCGATCTAGACACCATACTCCTATTGATGCAGCCGAGAATTGCATTGGCTTTCTTGGCTGCCACATCACACTGCTGACTCATGTTCAGCTTGTGGTCTATGAAGACTCCTAGATCCCTTTCACACGCACTGCTGTCCAGCCACGTGTCCCCCATCCTATATTTCTGTATTCCATTTTTTCTACCTAAGTGTAGGACCTTACACTTCTCTCAAAATTTCATTTTGTTGGCTTTGGCCCAGCTCTCCAATCTATCCCTGCTTAGCTTCCAAGATCACCTGGGATCTGGTGCCTTTGGAGTATCTTGGCCCTAATGGCTCACCGTTTATGTCTTCAAGATGCCTTTCAACTTATGGCAACCCCATGAATTTCATTGGGGTTTCTTAGGCAAGGAATACTCAGAGGTGGTTTGCTAATTCCTTCCTCTAAATTCAAGCCTCTGACACCTGGCAGGGCGGGCCCTCCTTAGCTTCCAAGATCAGATGCGATCGGGTGCCTTTGGGGTATTTAGTCAGCTTTGAACAGCTGAAAAAACAATTTTAAGATGCAAAAGATTTTTTAAAAATAAAATAGTCCATCTTCTTAAACACTAATACAGAAAGGAGCTGCTAGTTTAAAAATAGCGATGGGGATAAAAATACAGCATTTGCACATTAAAATAAACGTTTTTGAAGCAATGCCATAACAGCTGGACACCTGCCTAATTTCAAGGTCTTTGTATCATGGAAATATTTAGTTTATTCCAAGTTTATTCAAATAATCATTTATTCCAGTTTTGTATCTTGGAGATATTCTTTAAATATGCTGACAGCAAGGGCAGAGTCAGTGCCTCACCTTTATTTGCCAATTCTTTAGTTTCAGTTACGCCTTTCCCCACATCCAGCCCCCACCCCCCCAAACTCTATAATTTTTAAAACAAGTCAGCAGCCAGGCAACAACGGTATTTCTGTGTAAGCGATATTTCCTCTGTCTCTCTCAGCTTCTGCAATCCTAGCTGTTGCACTGTTGCAAACGTTTTGTTGTTGTTTGGCATAGAGGACTAGAAACTTGCTGGGTTTTTTAAAAGGGACGTCGAGGCCTCTGGCATGAACCTGCAAAACTGTCTGGCATAAGCTGAGCACTGGTCTTGCCAACTCCTTGGTTGGAAACCGATGACCCATTTTCTCTGCGTGCCGCTGACATGGTGGTGTTTTTTTCTCTCTCTCTCTCTCCCTACTTCCCTTTTATAGTTAACGTTGGTGATTACATCCAGGCTGTGTTGGACAGGAACTTGGCTGAGAACATCTCCCGTGTCCTCTACCCAAATGATAACGTAAGTCCCTGAAAAACCAATACATCATGCTCCTCTTGGAGGTGTGTGTTAAGGGCATGTGTGTTTACAGAAGGGAGCTACTGATATGTTTACTGTCCAAAAGGAAGATCCTTGATGGCCGTTCAGAACCAAACATGGAAGCAATCTCACCCTTTGGGGAAGCTCGTAATCCTGCAGAACCATTTGCCTGGTGAAATACGCTAATAAAAGACCAAGGAATGGCTTTTATCAGGGAAAGTTTGGCTGGGCCCCACTCTGAAGCAAAGAACTTGTCTAGAGCGCATGTTAAAATATTTGCAGCCATAAGGAAAAAGAGGTGTTCTAGCAAAATAGGTATGGGTGCAATCTCTCTGGATCGTATCTTTCAGCTCCAGTTTATTTACATGTTAAAATATTTATATCTCACCCTATCTCTAGGACAGCGGTTCTCAACCTGTGGGTCGCGACCCCTTTGGGGGTCGAACGACCCTTTCACAGGGGTTGCCTAAGACCATCAGAAAATACGTATTTTCAATGGTCTTAGGCTCCATTTCCTCCTCGGTGGTGGTGCACAAGCGTGAGCCACGTGCTCGCGTCCTCCTGCCCCCTGTTCAGAAGGGACTGAAATTGCTCCCCTTCTCTGCTACTGGGAGAACCTCCCATCTGACGGGCCAGCTTGGGGGGGGGTGGCAGCACGGGGGGCAGACCCCCTCCTTGCCACGGCCCCCGCCCCACTCGCCACTAAAGGGGGCGCTGAGGAAGGGCCGGGGGGCCGCAAGGCAACCCTTTTCCGGGGGGGTGAGCTGCGCCCGGCGCAAAAGATAAAGGCACTGGGATACCTCTCCCCCCGGCCAGGGTCAACACTCTAGAAACTTTTCCCACACTGCCGCCCCAGCGGAAACGAGAGCGAAGCAGAAGCAGAGCCCGGGGGGGTTCTCAGAGTTTTTTCCCAGGGGAGACGCGGGGCTCCTCTTTCCCTCCCTGCCCGCCCCCACCGTTCCTGGCTGGCGAGGTGGCCTTTGCTGGGGGGGGGGAGGCATTATAAATAATAAATAAATAATTTTATGGTTGGGGGTCACCACAACATGAGGAACTGTATTAAAGGGTCGCAGCATTAGGAAGGTTGAGAACCACTGATCTAGGATCAAGGAAACTCGATTGAATAGTTTAAAACAATGTAAAATTTAGAACAGTAGAAATATTGTGAATGGAATAAAAACATGTTCATAACAAGGTGACAGATTTAAACCATGTGCATTTTGAAATACAGCCACCCCTCCATATCCACGGAATCTGCATACGCGGATTTAACCAACCGTGGCTTGAAAAATACTATTTAAAAAATCCAAAAAGCAATCCTTTTTTGAGTTGTTCATCATTGTATTAAGGGGATGCTATTTTACTACGCCATTGTATATCATGGGACTTGAGCACCCATGGATTTTGGTATCCAGGAGAGATTCTGAAACCAAACCGCAGCAGATACTGAGGGCCACCTGTAAATCAGTTTGGCCTCAAAGGCTTTAATAGAAAGCCATGCTAACATTGGTGCCAATCAGGCCTCCAAAGGGAGGGCATTCAGCAGCCAAGGTGCCACTGCCAGCAAGGCCATGCTCCTATATCCTCACATAGGGGAAGGGCTCCATCAAAGGCCTTGCACGGGGATGTATTGGGAGATTTCTGTTCCTTTGAGACAAAGGAGCTTAACTCCCAAATCTCAGCCAAAAATTAAGTCAAAGCGTGCAGATTATCACATGGCATCTGGCAATACATTCTGGAATGAAGACAAAATGGTGAGTCCCTGTTTCTGGGAATACAAAGCCAGTAACAGCTCAGAGAAACAAAGAAATTGCAGAGCCAGACTAGAAAGAGAAACAGCTGAATTGAATGACATTTACGGTACAAATTCCATTCCGTTAGCAAAGCTGTGAACAAAAACAACAGTTTCAGGGCGCACTACATGCATTAACACAAGAGTCCTTGCTACTGCACATAGAGCAAAAGGAATCTTCTTAGAGTTTTGAACTCAGAGCAGCTGAATTTTGGCAAGCGAATTTATTGCTTTCACACATCAACACTAACAATCTGAAAGACCTGTATTGCCTTAAGCAGCCCTTTGAAAATTTAGGACAAGGTATGCATGATGTGCATCTTTCCGGATCCTATGACATTCCATCCCACCCCCACAACTGGATAGAGACATGTTAAGACGCCAACAGGATTCTCCCCACGGTCTTGCATCGAAGACCAGATTCAGCCCCAAGATCTGAAGTTCCTAATTCCTATTCTAGATTGTAAGTTTTTCAGGACACAGATCTGTAAACTCCTCATAATTCTGCTGTGCAAATAAAAAAACCTACATCAGAGTTTTTAGTGGGAAATAATATGTTGGATGCTACATTGCCCCTCCACATTTGCTAGGGTTAGGGGTGCAGGAACCCCTATAAAAGTAGAAAAAACACAAATATCAAAATGTGTGTGTGTGTGTGTGTGTCTGTGAGAGGGGGCCAAGGCACGGTAGAGAGAGTGGGCATCCAGGACCAAGCCAGATCAGGGAAAGGAGAAGGAGAGAGCTTGTGTCAGCATGGGAGTCCTACACCTCTTCTGTCTTGCCCACCTCTTTCCTTGGGTGTGGGGGGCATCGGGAGAGGGTTTGGGGTGCTGAGAAATTGGGCTGTGAGCCCTCCTTAGCTGTCCAGTTGGTGGGAGAGGAGGAGAACTAGAGGCAGGTTTTTAAAGGGACGCTTGGCCGGATTGCAGCCACCAAGAGGGAAGGTGCCACCAGAAAAGGAACACCTGAAGTGGGGGGCAGGGGTTGAAGAAACTTGCAAGTAATCAAATCTGTGAAATTAAAACCTGCAAATGTGGAGGGCTGCCCGTAAAATTAAACTATTTTACAGTATTAAAACCCACAAATGGGGAGGACCAACTGTAATTGCTTGAGGATACTATAAGACGTTAATACTGAACGAGGCAGTTAATGATCTGTCTCTAACATACTACCTAATCATTTTCCTCCCAAAATGTAAAGTCTGTCTTACCCGCTGAGTCTTTGCCTTTAAATCAAACTGAGGTGTCTGCTGTGCCCATTTTAGAGATAGTAAGAGAGGCAGAGATTAAATGCCGTGCCCAGGTCACTTCCGAATGGATCTGGGGCTGAGACCGGAACCTTGTCAGCTGTTCTGAATCATTATGGCTTTGGGAATTGTCTCGGGAGGAAGCGTTAGACTGAAATATCTGCCTTGTCTCTCTGCATTTTTATTCTAAGAATTGCATATGTGTCTTAAGCCCCAAAATTTATACCTCCCATGAAATTAAAATATTTGCAATTAGAGTAGATTCAAGTCCCTTGGCCTCCTGATTTCTGTTCCAGGGAGGCACCACCATTGTTGTTTCATGTGTTCTAGAAACATAGTACTCAAGATTTGATTCCAGAACACTCTCCTAACCAATAATTCTTGGAGGGGATGTTACCCTGCTTGCTTGGGGCTCCCTTAGGAGGGGGATTCCCAAAAGGTGTCAAAATTGTCTCTTGTGGGGAAAATTAGCTCTGAGCACCACTTTAGCGATGCAAAGAGGGCAAGGTAATTAAGGATCTTTAACCCAATGTTTACAGGGTCAGGCCCAGTCAGAAATCACACAAACTGTTCAAATTTAAGTATTTTAGTGGCATAAATGTTAAAATCCATACAATCACTCAGCTGCACGCACTCCAACAAGCATACAAGACTATAGAAATTTAAAAAGAGGTGAGAATTGAGAGAGAGAGAGAGAGAGAGAGAGAGACATAAGGGTTTGGGTTAATACTGTGCCAATCCAGAAGTCTTCAGCTGGGAGAAAACCATCTCAGCCACGCTTTTAGAGGCTGAGGGGAGCTTACCAGCTTCATGGTTTGCAGATCTGAGAGAACTCCAAACTCTGAACTCCAAAACTCCGAAATGGAGAAGGAAAAGGGCCTAGTTATAGAGCTGACCCATGTCCTGGGGAACAGTTGGCTGCAGTTTTACGAAGATGGATTTCAGCTTTTGTAGTTCAAAGAAAATACAGCCAAACATCCTTGTAGTTTCCTGCAAGATGAGTATCTCATCCGGGGATGCATACCTGAAGGTGTCACATTCCAGGCTGTTTGCGTTGTTTATTTGCTCCCAGAGAGTTATTGTCTCCTGATCACTGCTAAAAATCCATTCAAGTGGCCTTTGAGTCATTTGCAAGATTACCCAGGACGTGTGACAGAAAACAGGCTAGTGTTTGATCTGTCTCCATAACTCCACTGCCTAACATGTCCATCCAGTAGATCTCTATATGGCTCACTATGTTTGATATAAAATAATTAGGACCCTCAGGACATAGTTTTTAGGTGGGTTAGGGGGCTTCCAGGGAGTAGCTTGTGCCTTGTGGTAATGGAACGTGCATATAAAAACAAGGCGGGAGGGGGTCGTGCATGATTTTGCATGTATGTTTGAGGCATCTGACATTGTCCTGTTTCATCCATGCTCTCACAGCCTGCATGCCTGGTGAGGAGACATCTGTGCAGATCTGTAATTTTGGTGCCGAGTGTGGCAGATTCGTTGGCATTCCTTTAGTGCCCATTGTGTGTTTTTGTGTCCTCCGTGTTTCCTAGAAATGTGCTTGTTTAGAAGGTTTTTCCCCTGGCATGGTTTTAACTGGTAAACCCATGTCATAGAATCATAGAATCATAGAAATGTAGAGTTGGAAGAGACCCCGGGGCCATCCAGTCCGACCCCCTGCCATGCAGGAACACCCTCAAAGCACTCCCGACAGATGGCCATCCAGCCTCTGCTTAAAAACCTCCAAGGAAGGAGACTCCACTACGCTCCGAGGCAGCAGATTTCACTGCCGGACAGCCCTGACTGTCAGGAAATCTCCTTTCCTGAAGGTTGAATCCATTGCTCCTTGTCCTGGTCTCTGGAGCAGCAGAAAACAAGCCCTCTCCTTCCTCTACATGGCATCCCTTCAAATATTTAAACATGGCCGTCATGTCCCCTCTGAACCTTCTCTTCTGCAGACTAAACATACCCAGCTCTCTAAGTCTATCCTCACAGGGCTTCATGGCTTCCAGGCCTCTCACCATTTTGGTCGCCCTCCTCTGGACTTGCTCCAGCTTGACCATGTCCTTCTTGAATTGGGGTGCCCAGAACTGGACACAGGATTGAAGATGAGGTCTAACCAGAGCAGAGTAGAGTGGTACCAGTACCTCCCTCAATCTAGACACCACACTCCTATTGATGCAGCCGAGAATTGCATTGGCTTTCTTGGCTGCTGCATCACACTGCTGACTCATGTTCAACTTGTGGTCTGTGAAGACTCCTAGATCCCTTTCACACGTACTGCTCTCCAGCCACGTGTCCCCTTGGAGGTGGAGCTGGGAGGTTCTTCTGAAATAACATTCTTCCATTCCTTAAAAGAAAAATCCCTGTATGTGGAATGGTAAAGCATGAAAGGCAGGAGAACTTTGGCCCAGCATTTAATGACATCTTGTTTTTCTTTGTGTGGGAAGCTGGTTGTGATTGTCAGGAGGATCATTCTTAAACAATACTGGACAGCTCAGGTTTACTGTTTCTGTGAGAGCAAGCGTAGCGTCCTCTTTTGTGGCCTTAACTTTCAAACCTGTGTGACACTCCTTCACTTATCACATTTGATGCATTAAAGAAACAGAACATTTCACTCCCATCTTTAAATCCGAAAGGTCTTTCTAGGTTTTTGGCAAGGAGGAGAGGTCTGAGAGAAGGTAATTTCCATTTAGGAGATGTAAATGAATAGTCTAGGTGGGGTCCAGATGCCATTTCTTGAATGAATCAGTTAACTTCCATAGAAAACATCATAATTGTTTACCCTATGGCAGCAACTGCTGTGGATCCAGGCGCCAATTTTCTGCCCCTGGGATTCTCCAAGGGCCTTACAGACTGAGAAAAATGCCCAAAACAAAAATACTTGAAATGGCTGGCAGGAAAAAAAAAGTGGATTTTTTGTTTAATATCAAACTGTGCAGCTTGCCCCAGCAACCTATTTAAACTGTGCAATGTGCCAGTACAGCTTGTTTAAAATAAGCCCCCAGACCACTTCTGGAGGCTTCTGGGAGTAGAAATTCAGACCTTTCTTGGTCCAGAAGAGATGGTGGTGTGGAAATACGAAGGGGTGGAAGGCCACAGAGTCTGCTTTTGGGGGCCACCCTTTGCCCAGACCGGCCATCTGTGGCTGTGTGTTTGTGGCAGGAGAGATTTAAGAGTCATTCATGATACAATCAGGTTTGAAAATGCTCGTCCACTAGTTCTCTGTGTGTGTTAGATTCCTGCAGTGTTTAAACTAGCGCTGAAACACCAAATCTGCTTCAATTCAACGAATCTCCCACATCTCAAAACAACAGGAAGGCAAGGAGAGGCTGGCCTCTCCGTGAAACCCCAAACTTTTGGCTAAACCCTTTGCTTAATTCTCTCATTAAGATTTCTGTTTGGATTCTCCTCCCCCACAGCCTGTTTGGACGGCATTTGCATTTCTGATTTCCGTGTCTGTTGGTTTCAGCTCTAGTTCCCCCTCACCCATTCACCTTGATGCTAAAATAAAAACTGTTTTGGCAAAACAGAATATCCAGCATTTTGCTAAGTAGTTAAGAGATGGTTTGATCAGAATTTGGAAGAGTTCCTGTTTTAGTTGAGGGATTTTGAGACCTGTTGTGCACAAAAAAGCAATTTGAAAGACTTCTGCTCTTGTGTTTGTTTAATTTGCCCCAAAAGCCAGTGGCCATTTCTGCACTAGCCTGTTATAGTGCTACTATTCTGCTTTCAACATCCTCTGGAATCCTGGGGTTTGCAGTTTAGGAACGGGCCTCAAAGGCCATCCTCAAAGACCCCTCCCTAAATGCAAACCCCAGGATTCCATAGGATGTTGAAAGCAGAATAATAGTGCTATAACAGGCTAGTGCGGAAATGGTCTGAGTCTGTTACCTTCATCTGCATTGTGAAAATTAAAAGTTCTGTGGCCTTGGAAGATAACTAAATAAATACATTTTTATTTCTTACCCGCCTCTCCCCAAGGCTCAAGATGAGGTACCACATAACTTAAAATAGACTAAAAACACATCATAGATTAAAATACACTGAAAGACACCAATCCATTAAAATACAGCAGTTTAAAATTCATAATTAAAAACTGACTGGGGAAGCCTGCTGGAAGGGATAGGTCTTTAGTCCTTTTTAAAATTTAGACAGCATATTTTGCTGTCGAATCTTTTCCAACTGGTCATCCCACAGTTTGGGGGCAACTGACAAAAAGGTTGCCAGTCTAGTCCTGGCAGGTTTAAGTAAAGGGCCCCCAGAGGATCTGAGTGTATGGAGCGGATTGTATGGGAAGAGGTGATCCTGCAGGTAACGTGGACCCAAGCCATGCAGGGCTTTAAAGGTAATAACCAACACTTTGTACTTTAGCCAGAAACTAATTGGCAGCCAGCAGAGTGATTGTAATATTGGTATAATATGCTCACTCCTTGCTATACCTGTAACCAATCTGGCTGCCATGTTTTGGACCAGTTTTTATAGCCGAGGTTGGATTGGGCCACCTCTTGGTGGCACATAGAATCATAGAGTTGGAAGACACCACTGGACCACCCAGTCTTCTGCCATGGGGGAACACACAATCAAAGCATTCTCAACAGATAGCCATCCAGCCTCTCCTTAAAAACCTCCAAGGAAGGAGACTCCACTACACTCCATGGAGGCAGCAGATTCCACTGCCGGACAGCCCTGACTGTCAGGAAGTTCTTCCTGAGATTCAGTGGAATCTCCTTTCCTGCAGCTTGAATCCATTGCTCCTTGTCTTGGTCTCTGGAGCAGCAGAAAGCCCATTCCCTCTTCGATATGACATCCTCTCAAATATTTAAACATGGCTATCATGTCCCCTCTTAACCTTCTCTTCTGCAGACTAAACATACCCAGCTCCCTAAGCCACTCTTCACAGGGCTTCATGGCTTCCAGACCCTTCACCATTTTGGTTGCCCTCCTGTGGATATGCTCCAGCTTGTCAATATCCTTCTTGAATTGAGGTGCCCAGAACCGGACACAGTATTCCAAATGAGGTCTAACCAAAACAGAATAGAGTGGTACCATTAGCTCCCTTGATCTGGACACCATACTCCTTCCTTCCTTCCTCCTACCCAGTCTTTGCTCTCTGCTGCCAAAATATTCCAGGCTTGCTGAAATCCTGGGGCTTTTCTCCCACCCATGGCTGATTTCTGCCCTTGAATAGAGGTGAACGTTGATTATTGGCTTACTGCCCTTCCTGCAAGGGAGGGAAAGCAAGCTGAAACTGCTGAAAACAGGCTCAACAATCCAGCCTCTGTGTGGTTGTGAGTGTGTCTCTGTGTGCCTGTGTGTTAGCAGTTCTTTCTTTCTTTCTTTCTTTCTTTCTTTCTTTCTTTCTTTCATGAAACCAACTGTCAGGAACTTGGTTAGGCCCAGAATGTTTGACTTGGCCACTGAGACTGGGATGGACCAAGTGCAGCCCTCTAGATCTGGTTGGACTACAATTTCCAGCAACCCTAGCCAACATACCTGGTGGTTAAGGATGATGGGAGCTGCAGTTCAGCAGCACTATCAGGCTGCATGATTCCCACTCCTCATGGTGGGAATGTGCTCATTGTATGGATGGCTGGTAGGCCAAATGTAGCCTGTTATCCGCTGTAAGTGTCTGCCATCATTTAACTGCCAACGGTCCTTCGTTGGATTTTTACGCTCCCTGCTCTTATCTTGCATTCTTCTTAGCACATTTCCCAATACAATGTTCTTCTCCATCTTTAGTTTTTTGAGGGAAAGGAGCTACGGCTGAAGCAGGAATATTTTGTGGTCGCTGCCACCCTCCAGGACATCATCCGACGGTTCAAAGCCTCCAAATTTGGGAGCACCGAAAGCGTCCGGACTGCTTTTGATTCCTTCCCAGACCAAGTAAGTGCTTATCTGTGTGTGTGTATGTCGGCTGCCTGCCTAGCGAGCCTGAAAACTGGGGTACTTGTTTAAGCAAACAAGGACCTCCAAAGAACCTCTGGCAAAAACTACAGCCTAGAGGAAAACAACCACTTCAGACCGCAATAAGGAAAAATACAAAAGGTTTATTGCGGGTAACAAATTAAGGCATTTAGCAAAAACCCATCATAAAGTTAAACAGTAAAACAGCAGAATAACATACAAACCAGCACAGGCAAGAAGACAAGACAAAAGGGAGAGAAAGAATGCTTTTCCAAACAGCTTATATACACTCCACACAGCTGTACATTATTAGGTACTCTACATGTACCTCAGTCAAACACATAAATTAACATACAGCTGCATAGCCTTATTTCAGTCTACACCTTGAGCTTAAAGGGCAAGGTCAGAAGAAGCAGCACAGCATCAAGTAAGATTAACCCTTTACATATCGTGACAGTGTATCCGTGCGTCTGTTGAAAATGCAAAATAGATTCTCTTGACCTTGTTTCCTCTGGTGCTACACAATCATCTGGAAAACAGGATAGAGCTGTGGAATATCACCCTTGTTTTGGAAAATGATCCTGTATTGTAGATTGAAAGTTTATGATATTCTGGCTGGGCCCTGCTAGGCAATGTCTCTGGCAGGACTTTGCTCTGGAAGAGGCCAAGGGGTGGTAATAATGGTTGCCTCTGAACATGTGCAGAGAGCTCTGTCACCGGAACTCTAATCTTCTCCTTGCTCAGCCGTGAGAACTTGGGGAAGGATTGCTTTGTACCTGTTCTGTTTTGCCATTCTGGGAGGATCCAGAAGGAGTCTTAAGGAGGGCTTCTCAAAGTAGTGGTCTCTGGACTGGAGAAGGAGTAGATGAGTCTCCATGTGCAAGTCTTGGTGAGCATTCTGTTCTAAAAAGGCCCAACACATTTCAGCATATACATAAACTGGACTGTTTAACAGTAAAGGAGGGTTTAAATGTGCAGTTTATGGAGAGACATTCTTTGCCAGCTCCAGAAATTTCTGCTGTTCACATATTGAGTGTGCAGTCCCTGAAGAAGGCAATTTAGTTTAATGTATAGACCAAAACACATTGGCTTTTTCCAAAAGAAAATACTCATCAAGAAATATAAAAATATAGTCCATCAATAAGCACATGGAGACTTGTCTCTTCTTTCACTTGTGGGTTGTAATACGTGCTTTTCAGTACCCTCTCTTGGGCCCTGGACTGGTGACAGTCCCCAAAGTGTAAGCTTTGGAGAGTTTCCAAGGGAAAAAAGAAAGAGTGGCAGTCGGTGGGCACAGGTATGGTGCTGATCCCTGGCATGTTGAGAAAACATCATTGCTGGTCTCCCAGATCAGAGAGTTGGAGGAACCCTGGACAAAAAGCTCAGTTTGGCTCCCACAGTATTGGGAAGGCGTTATGGAAATCCTGGGGCTTTTCTCCCACCCAAGGCTGATTTCTGCCCTTGAATAGGGATGAAAACCCCCTTGTTCCTTGATTAAAACACTGCTACCACCTACTGGATGTGTTACCCTGTGTGTTGGGGGGTCCTGGGAGGGGCGCCCAAATAACTGAATAAAGACACAAATTGGGGGAAATTAGCTGAAGCACTCACTCGGCTAAACGAGAGGCAGGGTAACTTTAGCAAGGATCTTTAACCCAATGTCTACAGCGGCGGGTCAGAGAGCGGCTAGACAAGGTTTTCACAGTAACAAACAATATTTGATTAAAGACAAGAAACACGAAAGACCAGACATAAACTAACTAACTTGGAATTGAAAGGGGGAGTTGCAAAAGGGTGGGCAATATGACACCTGGTCTTGTAGTCCTGGAGAAGAGCGGGGTTCCGGGGAAGAAAGCTCAGCATGGGGAGCTGAGGGGAGTTCCTTAGACAGTCGGCGGCAAGGCGGGGTGGAGGTCCAAAGTAGTCCGAAGACCGTTTGGAAATGAGGGGTTTTTATAGGGGAGTTTGTGCCTACCGGCTATGGCAAGCCAGGTGAGAACAAAGGAAGTTTTAGCTCTGGACAAAGTATTTGGAAAAGGTCAAGTTTGCATGATTGGATTTGCTCTTGATGACAATAGCATGGCTGGTACGTTGATGGCCCAACATAAGGAATGGCTTGGCTCAGAGCCGTGCAGCTATTGTGAGGTTTGCAGTGGGAAGTTCCCTGAAGCTACGAGCGAGGCTGGAGTTGCTGGCCTCAATGGGGTCTGGAATGTAAAACCATTAGCGGCCACACCCTGTCCGTGCTTGTCCGGAGAACCTCACAAACACGTGGAGTGGGGTGGCTGGAAAAAGTCAAGCTAAGGCCGAATTGTTTGATATCAAATTGATATCTGGGTCCTCACCAACAGTGCCATAGCTGGAGTAACAGATGGACGCCACGCCACTAGGGAACCAGCAATCTCTGAGGTTAGAGATCCCTTTCCTCCCACCACCCCCGGGAGAGAGGAATCCTATCTACATGTGTAGCCAACAGACACATGGAAATAAAGAGAGCAAGAAGTTCTTTAACAGGTGATGTAATACAAAAGGTATCCTCCATACATGGAACAAGGGAGGTTTTCCATCCCTATTCAAGGGCAGAAGTCAGCCTTGAGTGGGGGAAGAACCTCAGGTTTCCATAACAGAAGGGGTGGGGGAATTGTGTGATTGGTTTGTGTGGTTGGACTTCAGCTCCCATCAGCACAGCTAAAAGTGCTGGGAGTTGTAGTCCAACAATATCTGGAGGGCTATAATCCCCACCCCTGCTCCAGGGCGAGGAATGAACCCATTATGCCTGGGGAGCGTTTGTGATGCTAAGGGAGCATCACACCAATAGTATTGAAACTTTCAAGGTAGATGAGGATTGGGGCCAAGTCTTTTTCTGCTGTGATTCACCCTCAACATCCATTAAACATCATCTATTCAGTGCAGTCTTCCGTAACACCTGTGTCTTGGTGCAGCCTTGGCTGTTTGCAAATCTGCCAATAACCTCTGAGTGGATCAGGCCACAGATTAATTTAAGTATGGCATTGTATTTCCCCAAGGCGCTTAAGTTCCTATTCTTTTCCTCTTAGAAATTAGCCAGGTGGTTTAGGAATCCTCATCTGTCCTCCTGAGGTTTTTTGCTTCATCCTTTTTCCTCTCCCCTCTTCCTGTTTTTGTAGGTTGCGATCCAGCTGAATGACACCCACCCTGCCTTGGCCATTCCGGAATTGATGCGAGTCTTCCTGGATATTGAGAGATTGCCATGGGAGAAGGTTCGGAAGGCTTTTGTGTTTGTTTATGTGTGTTGCCTTGCTTTCCAGAGATCTGGGGTGCTAGTCAGGATAGAAAGAATATTTGAAAATATTGGGAAAGTGGTCAAGAAATGGGTTTTGCATGTATCAGGTAACCCTGGCAAGGAGGGTCATAGATGGGGGAGTATCACTGCAGTTCAGGTCTTATTCTGTGCAAAGAAATGCACAGGGGGAAAACAGCTTTATGCAATAATGTTCTTTTTGCAAAGCAAATGCCCCTTTTCAGTTAGTTTTCTGCCATTTTCTGTACAATAAAACCACATGCATTTTTTGCTCAGAACATGTTCCAAATTGCAAACAGACTTTGAAAACTGCAGTTTCTCACAGGGAGGACAATAATGTTTAAATGATTCATTCTTGCTGCAAGAGCGACGTTTGCGAAGAGTCACATCGATAGTTGCTAGATTCTCTCCCCTCTGACGTCTCCCAATTTTCTAACCCCGTACTTTTGCAAGACTGCTGTGTTTCCCAGTTACCTGATTCTGCGGTCTTGGTTTCCCCTCCACATTCTTGAGAACCTTACTTTGTATTGTGCTTCCTCTTTCCAATCTACATGCATGCAGCTGAAGTTTTCCAGTTTCCCAAATCCTCATTAAAAATCAGAGAAAACATCTTCCTGACACCAAGGCCCAGAGCTCAGCAAAGTTAACCCTTTTTTTTAAACTACAACTCCCAGATTCCTCCAGCCAGCTGTGGCTTGTAGTCCAAAAAAGGTTAATTTCCCCCAATTCTGCTAAGAGCCTGGAAATAATAGCCAATGGTGGCACCTTTTCCAGTGGACTGGCCTGGACATATCACATTAGTAGCACAATTTGTAAGGTGCCTCTTACCCATTAAAAAAGAGGGTAGCTGGAGGTACCTATTTTTCCTCCAAAGTAGGAGAGACAAGCTGAATTTAGGCTTTTCACAATGGCTCCATCTGCTGGTTAGTGATAGGGCTGTTATTCTAAAGAGTGATGTGTGATTGTCTTTGCAATTTTGAGTTGTCATGTAGAAACTGCTGGTCACAGATGGGCTACTTGGCCAACCAGCTCTCTTGATTCAACACAGGTGCCCCTCAAGGCTGCACTTATAGGTTCCCAGCTGTGATGGTATTGTTGTGGTTACAGCCATGTCCTATGAGGACAGACTTAGAGAGCTGGGTGTGTTTAGTCTGCAGAAGAGAAGGTTAAGAGGGGACATGAGAGCCATGCTTAAATATTTGAAGGGATGCCATGTAGAGGAAGGAGAGGGCTTGTTTTCTGCTGCTCCAGAGACCAGGACAAGGAGCAATGGATTCAAGCTGCAGGAAAGGAGATTCCACCTGAACCTCAGGAAGAACTTCCTGATGGTCAAGGCTGTCCAGAAGTGGAATATGCTGCCGCCTCCATGGAGTGTGGTGGAGTCTCCTTCCTTGGAGGTTTTTAAGCAGAGGCTGGGTGGCCATCTCTCGGGAGTGCTTTGAGGGTGTTCCTGCATGGCAGGGGGTTGGGTGGATGGCCCCTGGGGTCTCTTCCAACTCTACATTTCTGTGATTCTACAGCTACATATTATCATAACAATTGCAAAAAAACCCAAAACATTTCAGCATAGGAAGTGTCCTTCTCAAAGGCTCAGAAGAAAATTGGAGTTCCATGCAATCCTTTCCCTCTCTTCATTGCCTGCCTTTAAAATCCTAATTTCAGGTGGTACAGGCCTGGTTGGTTAGTTAGTTAATCTTCAAAATGCAAGGGCAAAAGCTAACTGATAGAGATTTATTTATTCCAGACTATGGGACAAAATTGCCAATAATAAAAAGAAGTCTTTCAGATTCTATGTTCAGAACTAATATAAAAACTTGCAGGAAATGACAGCTGGCTTTGTAATTAGCAAACTCTGTTGCTTGGTTCATGTGTGGTCTGGAGCAACTCACCCACTTTGCTTGGAGAAAGGGCAGGGTATAAATAAAATTAATAATAACAGTGACATCAGTAAAGGTGCCTTCGTGGAATAAAACCAGAAGGCAAGAGGAGTCAGTTCCCTCTCCTTTCCTCCAAATTAGTAGCAACATCTAAATTCAGTGCATTTCCAGAAAATCTACTTTTCAAGCAATAGTTTCATGAACTCTAGCCAAGGCCAAAGCTCAGAAAAAGTTATCTTTTTTTAAAGTAAAACTCCCAGAATCTCCTAGTTTCCATGATGGCTGAGGATCTGGGAACTAGAAATCCAAAAAAACCCCAAAACTTTTTCTGCACTGTGGTTAGGAGAAGAGTGCTCCTGGAAACCGTAGTCTGTTGCTTTGATTCAACAAAATCTGGAAAAACGTGTGACAATAAGAGGTGCTCAGCAGTGGAGCGGGCCGGCTCAGAAAAAGGTGGACTCCCCTTTGTTTACTTGGAGGTTAGCTCAGGGTTTGTCAACAAGGGTGCCTTGCAATCCAAGGGCTCAGCAAGAGGCCACTGGGAGTTTCAGAAAAAATCATGCTTGTGATAGACATTAGCTGTAGATACAATAATTCTTAGGCAGGGGTTTCCTGAGATGTGAAACTTATTTCCAGGTCTCCTCCAAGGTTAAATAAGGCCAGCTTAGATGGCCACCTCTCAGGGATGCTTTACTGGTGGATAGCTTGTGTTGGCAGGGAGTTGGGCTGCATGGCTCTTGGAATCTAGCTAATACGGGGATGGGATGCCACCAGGAGGAAACACCAGGGTTCTCCCACTATGGCTAGGAGGTAATCCTGCCTGAAACCCTTGCCTGAAATGCTTTGGACCAGAAGTGTTTCATATTTTTTATCATATTTTGGAATACCTGTATTTGCATCTACATAAAGTACAGTACTATACAGAAGGTCTCTATGGAGCCCACAAACAAATAAGCAAGAGTACTGCAGCCATCACCTGGAAGGTAGAAGTGGGCAGCTGGCAAGCTCCCCAGAAATCTCATGTACAAGAATGTATTTTTTGTTTTCAAATGCAGGTGTCAGGTCCCTTATATCCTCAGTCTCTCAGATTTCTCTCCAGCCTTGCATCTCATACACAACACAAGTAGCACACAAGAAGGAATCCTGGAGGGAGACATGAAGATCTGTGAGATGGCAGAAGGCGTGGATTTGCACTGAGGACTACACTTGGATTCCTGCCATTTCACAGATCCTTGGGTCTCTCTCTCCAGCCTCACACTCATTTGTTTGCTACTTGTGTTGTGGATGAGATGACAGGCTAGAGAGAGAGAGAGAGACACAAGGGTCTGAGAAATGAAAAAGCAAGAGTGCCACAGCCGCTGCCACTAAGGCAAAAGTGGGCAGCTGTCAGCAAAAAGTTTCAGCTTTTGGAGGTTCTTGGATTTCTAATTTCTGGATTAGGGATGTTCAACCTGTGCTAGCTGGACTTAAGAGGCAGATTCTTTATTTTTATTCATAAATCCCAGGTCCTGCCCCCAGGATCTCCAAGTAAGGCAAGTACAGGATCCTGAAGAGCCAGGCTGCTAGTCAGAGTATTGGCTGGATAGACCAGGGATCTGATACAGGCAGCTTCCCATTTTAGTGTTCAGAAGATCCCAAGGATCAGTAGGGAGATCTAGGCAAGAGGCCTACCTGAAACTCTGCTACCAGTCAGAGTTGGGAATACTGGCCTAGGGAGACCCAGCATTGGAGGCACCTTCCTATGTTTCTACCTTGGGACCTTCTTGCATGCACGACAACTACTCTTCCCAGGAACTATGCTGGCCTTCGCCCCTCCTCTCCCTCCCTCCCTCCGTTTCCCGGCCTGCCCTGCTAACTCTTTCCTCCCCAATTCCCAGGCCTGGGACATCACCACCAGGACTTTTGCCTACACAAACCACACCGTTCTCCCCGAAGCTCTTGAGCGCTGGCCGGTTGAGCTGGTGGAGAAGCTGCTGCCGAGACACCTACAGATCATCTACGAGATCAACCAGAGGCACCTGGATGTAAGTAGGACCATGCCACAAATTCTCTGGTGAGGATGGTCCCATTTTGGTTAGAGTGGTGGTGACCGGTCACTTATGTGGATCAACTACCCTTTCACCTGCCCATTAGATGAGCTATCCAAGGTGCTGAACCGCTTTTCCCAGGTGGTCCCATACCTTGGACAGCTCCGTTAAAGCTCTCATCCCTTTCACAGGCACAATTGGTGGGGCTCCAAGATGGGGCCTTCTTCATGGCTGCCCCTTTGAAACTCCCTTTCTAGCAAAGCTAGAATGATCCCCTCCTTGCCGTCGTTCTGTTAGCAAGCAAAGACTTTCTCATTCTGACGGCGTTTGGGGACATTTTTAAAGAAGGAGTTTCTAAGTGGGATGCTGTACTGTTTTAACAGTACTTTTAAATTTTAATACAGACAAACTAATTCACAATGGGATAATCAATATTCAGAAGAAAAGGAGGGGAATAGAAAAGAGGAAAAGAAAACTGCACATAAACAGTATGCTGTCATCCTTCCACATTCTCTGGGGTTAGGGGCACAGGACCCCTGTGAAAGTGGAAAAACTGTGAATAACCTTAGGCCCTCCCAAATCATATTTAACACACAAAAAATGTGATCACCACATTCAACCCACCGTGGATTCCTTTGAGGCATCAGGGTTCCTTCACAAGGCAGAAGTGGTGCTTACTGCCACCTCTCCTGCTCCCCACATCATTTTTTAATAGGGACTTACCAGCCTCGTTCACAGTTTTTCAGTCTCATGTGGCTTGCAGTCCCTATTAAAAATGGGATAGGGAGGCAGCAGAGGGGACAGCAAATAATCCGTGAATAATCCAATCCGCAAAAGTGAAACCCACAAATGTGGGGAGCTGACTGTATATGCACAGCTAAACCTGTATGTATATATGGGTATGTATGTATATAGGTTTAATATACTTATATAGTTTAATATTGCAAGTTTTTGTTTTGAAACCACAATCAGGTTGATTCTACAAATCCTGACTGTGACTTCCAGAATTTCCCCACCCCATCCCCTACCCAGCATATTTCTGAACAGCAAGAGTGGCCGGTAGGTCTTACCACTTTTGTGTTCTCTACTCAGAGAATTGCAGCACTGTTCCCAAAGGACGTGGACCGTCTCAGGCGGATGTCCCTCATCGAAGAAGAAGGCATCAAGCGCATCAACATGGCACACCTTTGCATTGTTGGCTCGCACGCTGTGAACGGGGTTGCAAAAATCCACTCAGATATCATCAAGTCTCAAGTGTGAGTCGTGGTGAGAGTGTTGGATAGTTTTTGTCAGAGCTCGGGGGTGTGTGCGTATGATCCAAACAACTTTGGGAACCCTGGCTAGTGCTTTTGTCAATGTCTCAAGAGGGATGGGTAACTGTGGAACGAAGACATGGACAAGCTGGAATGTGTCCAGAAGAGGGCGACCAAGATGGACAAAAGCCTGGAAACCATGAAGCCCTAGGAGAAGCAGCTGAGGGAGCTGGGGATGGTTAGCCTGGAGGGAAGGGAAACAGGAAAAGAGATTCCACCTAAACATTAGGAAGAACTTGCTGGAGGTAAGAGCAGTTCGACAGTGGAATATGCTGCCTTGATGGAGCCTGGTGGAGTCTCCTTTGGAGGAGAGGCCATCAGCTTTGATGGTGTCTTCTTGCAATGCAGAAAGGGGTTGGACTGGATGGCCCTCCGGGTTTCTTCCAACTCTAGCATTCTATGATTGTGGTGGGGGGGGGAGTGTCAATGGAGAAACATGAAATCCACAGAGAGCCTAAAATACAAATACATATACAATACAAAACAAAGTGGAATCCTCAGAAATGGCTAGAAATCTACCTCTGGTTTAGAAAAATGGGTAATTAAAGATTGCAAGGGGGGCAATATTGTTTAAGTTCACTAGCACTTTGAAATTACTGTAGATATTAAACCTCCCATTTGGGAAGGTGGTGAAGCACAGAGCTGCCCCTTTTATTTATTTATTTGTATCCCGCTTCTCCACATGGATCGAGGCGGCGAACAACTTACAAATAGCATGTATTTCTATACATGCCCCCAACAAGCTGGGTACTCATTTTACTGACCTGCGAAAGGATGGAAGGCTGAGTCAACCTTGGAGCCGGGCAGGATCGAACTCACAACCTTGTGGCTTGCAGTGCTGGCATTTAACTACTGCGCCACCATGGCTCTTTATTCCGGGAATGGTTCCATAGGCTTTACCAGACTGCCGAGGGGCCCATGGCCCCCAAGAGTTTAAGAACCCCTGATCTACTAATTTAAGGGCTTACCCTACACACACAGAGAGAAAGCACCATCTGAATAATATCTGAAGCAATTTCAGGCAAAATATACAATTACAGTATGCATGCAGGTTATGGGAGTCTTGAGCGAAGAGACATTGCAAGTTAAACACAGCCGATGGAAATCTGTGCATCTCAGCTCAGCAGAGGAATCTCAAGGACAAGCAGTGAATCTGTGTTTTGTTTCTGCTGTAGTTTCAAGGACTTTGCTGAAGTGGAGCCAGAGAAGTTTCAGAATAAGACCAACGGCATCACACCTCGGCGCTGGCTCCTGCTTTGCAACCCGGGGCTGGCTGAGTTGATTGCAGAGGTAAGGGGAGCTGGGCGGCTCTCTGTATGTCTTGCAAGATCATTCTGACTTTCCCGTGGACTGTGGCTT
The DNA here is from genome assembly GCA_948474755.1 of Ctenosaura bakeri. NCBI lineage: Eukaryota > Metazoa > Chordata > Lepidosauria > Squamata > Iguanidae > Ctenosaura > Ctenosaura bakeri. The sequence continues at coordinate 705,334 of CAOLHI010000302.1, read as the reverse complement.
GATAGGAAGGATGTGGTTTGTTTTTAAGCTAGATCGCATCCCAATGTAACTTGCACAGTAAGCTGCAAAGTCTCCTGCCTCTTCCACTTTGATTCTTTGCTCTTCCACCTGCCTGTTTACCCTGCTCTGGTTCAGTAGGTTTGGAAGGCTTTTGCAGTGCTTCAAAAACCTGCAGAATCTGACAGTTGGTGGGAGAAAAGGTCTGTGCCAAGGAGCCACATTTCCACCCCAGCCCTCCCACAAGTAAGACTGGCTTGGCAAAAAAAGCATTAGAATTTCGCCCTCTCTGGCAATCACTCACTAGATCACTTGTGGCAGAATAATGTTAACTAACGTGTGATCAAATTGTTCTGAATTGTTGTTGTTATTTTAATATTTAGATGTTTCATTGTGTGTTCTGTGCCTTTTTCCAAATGGTGTTTTAATCTTAGATTTTTATGGTCTGCTGACTGCAAATAAAGATGACTGATGGCTCTTTCGGCTCCTACTCACACATACTTCTATGCACACAAACACACACACAGACACATTTCAAAACTAGGCATCTGCCTCAGATTTTGATTGATGATTCGTTGTTGTTGTTGTTTTCCTTAAGTGGGAGGCTGCGTTTCCCCCATGCAAAAAAAAATAAATAAAAATGCAGGCCTTGGAAGCCTGGATACTTGTTCTGTATCTGTTCCCAGGATGTGGAGGGTGTGGGAGGGGTCTCAGAAATGCCCTTTAGGGAGCCACATCCAGCCCATAAGCCACACTCTGTCCCTATCCCCACAGTGGCTGTTCCTGCCATCTCAGTGGGATGGTGAGAAACCTCTCTGTTTTAGTCTAAACCTTAAAGGCATTATCGACGGCACTGGATCTGTTTTGGGAATACATTTCTGCACCTTCGATAGCTCCTTTAGAGTTTGGACTAAACATGGAGCAGATTCACCACCTCACTTGACGTGGGAGCCACCAGCTCCGATTGTATTGCAAATGGGATGCCCCCCCCTCAACTCCTCTTCTGGGTCTTCTTGAAATGTAACACTATAGAGTATCCCTAATCTGAAAATCCAAAATGCTACAAAATCCAAAACTTTTGAAAAGCGGAACCCCGTGTTCTTCCCTATAGAGAACATAAAGGAATTACAGAGACGCAACTGGGACTGTGCAGACACTGCTTGCAAAGTCTTAGGTGGGAGCCTCATTTTCTCTCTCTGCTCACTTTGCTAGCAGCACAAATGGTATATAATCTCATTATGTACATGCAAATATTCAATAATCCAGAAAAATCCAAAATCTGAAACATCTCTGGGTCCAAGCATTTTGGATAAGGGATACTCAGCCTGCACCTGTCTCTGCCCTAAAAGACATGTTAAGAGCTGGTTGTATGGGAAGAACAATTCAATGAATGCTGTTGGAGAAAGGAAAGGGATGAGTCCTGTAGTGAAATGGCATGGATACCCCAAAAGGACTCTCGCGTGTGTGTGTGTGTGTGTGTGTGTCCTTGTGGTCACTGCATGATAAAACCTCTGCCTGCCTTCCACAGAAAATAGGAGAGGAATACGTGAAAGACCTGAGCCAACTGACAAAGTTGCACCGGTTTGTGAATGATGAGATTTTCATCCGAGAGGTGGCCAAAGTGAAGCAGGTAAATGGGGGTGGGGGAAAAGAAGGGAGGAGGGTCTGGGAAATCTCTTCCTTGCCTCTTTCCGTGTCCAAGGCTCAATGGAATTCTCTTGGTAACTTACATTTCTGCAACTGATCAGACTTCTCCTGGAATACAGTCTCCAGTTTTGGGCACCACAATTCAAGAACGATATTGAGAAGCTGAAATGTGTCCAGAGGAGCACAACCAAAATGATAGCAGGCCTGGAAGCTGTGCCCTATTAGGAGCAGCTTAGGGAGCTGGGTATCTTTAGCCTGGAGAAGAGAAGGCTAAGATGATACATCTGTGTTTAAATATTTGAAAGGATGCCAAAGGAATTATTTGAAGAGATGTCATGTCAAGGAGGGAGCGGGCTTGTTTTCCACTACTCCAGAGAGTAGGACAGGGAGCAATGGATTCAAGCTGCAGGAAAGGAGATTCCACCTGAACCTCAGGAAGAACTTCTTGACAGTCAGAGCTGTCCGGCAGTGGAATAGGCTGCCTTGGCATATGCTTTGGTGGGTGTTCCTGCATAGCAAGGGGTTGGACTCGATGGCCCCTGGGGTCTCTTCTAGCTCTATATTCTATATTCTGCGATTCTAAGTGATAGTAGTACTCCATTCTGATTTGGTCAGACCCTGTCTCAAGTCCTGTGTCCAGTTCTGGGAACCACACTTCAGGAAGGATATTGACAAGCTGGAAGGTGTCCAGAGGAGGGCAACCAAAATGGTAGAAGGCCTGGAAACCATGAACCCCTGGGTATGTTTAGCTGGGTATGTTTAGCTTGAAGAAGAGAAGGTTAAGAGGGAAGATGATAGCTATATTTACATATTTGAAGGGATGTCCTATGGAGGGTGCAGCAAGCTTGTTTTCTGGTGCTTCAGAGACTAGGACATAAAGCCATGGCTTCAGACTTCTTCCTGGGAGTGTGGTGGAGTCTCCTTCTTTGGAGGTTTTTAAACAGAGGCTGGATGGCCATCTGTCAAAGGGAGAGCTTTGATTTTGTCATCATGAATGGCAGAATAGGGTTGGACCGGATGGCATTTCTGTGTGTGGTCTATTCCAACTCTGAAGACCCTGAGAAAAACATCACAGATTTTCCCACGGTGGCCACTGGAGGGCATGAGTAGAACCTTTTTGGTAAAAAATTGAATTCAGTAGGCTTGTGAGAGCATGTTAACCTCTCTGTCTGTGGCCCCCAGACCTTGGAATAGTTGCCCACCCTGCTTTAGAGCATCCCTTGTTGGCTGTTGCTTTCGTGATTCCATCTCCCCTTTCCTCACCCAGGAAAACAAAGTCAAGTTTGCCCAGTACCTGGAGAAGGAATACAAGGTGAAGATCAACCCGGCGTCCATGTTCGATGTGCAGGTGAAGAGGATCCACGAATACAAGCGACAGCTCATGAACTGCCTCCACATCATCACCATGTACAACCGTGAGTAGTGGGGGACGAATGCATGCAGGCGGCGTGAACCCTTTAGAGCTGCATCTTTCAGCATTTATTTTGCTTTATATCCCACCTTTCTCAAAAATGGGACTCAAAGCAGCTTACAATAGCCACTCACCCCAAAAAAGCATTAAATAATCAACCCAATGAAAACGTTACTTTTAAGACATTAATTGAAAAACAATTAATTTGAAAACAATATTATGAATAGTGGAACACCCATTGCACGTCGCTTTATCCCAGCCTTTTAATGGCGGAAAGCCTGTTTGAATAGGAACATCTTTACCTTCTGGTGGAAGGAAAGCAGAGGAGGGACCAACAAAGCTTTTCTTAGGAAGGAGTTCCATAGCATAGGGACTCCCTAATGATTTCTTAAGCCCTGAATGGTTTCTCCTGAAGCTGTACATCAGGGTCAAATCTCTCCATGTGGAGTTACGCCTTTCTTGTGCTGTGCAACCTGTCCGTTGAATGGCTGCAGAACTAAATGTCCCTCTGCATGTGCAATGCACAGTGCACATATGTGCATATAATCAAAGAGTTGGAAGAGTCCACGGGGCCATCCATTCCAACCCACTTGTGTTAGGCAGAAATACATAATCAAAGCCTTCTAGAGAGATGGCCATCGGCCTCTGTTTAAAAACCTCCAAAGAAGTGTTAAGCTTGAAAATCTAGTTCCTAACAGAAGGAGATACCACTAGACTCCCAGGCAGCAGATTCCATTGCTCTTACCGTGAAGAAGTTCTTCCTAATGTTTTAGGTGGAATCTCTTTTCTTGCAGTTTGAAGCCATTGCTCCATCTCCTGGTCCTTGGAGCAGCAGAAAACAAGCTTGTGCCATCCTCCATAGGACATCTCTTCAAATATTTAAAGATAACTACCATGTCACTTCTTCACCTTCTCTTCTACAAACTAAGCATCTCCAGCTCCCTAAGCCACTCCTCATAGGGCTTCATGGTTTCCAGGCTTTCTGCCATGTTCTCCCTCCTCTGGACACATTCCAGCCTGTCAATATCCTTTTTGAATTGTGGTACCCAGATATGGACACAATATTCCAGGTGGGGTCTGACCAAAGCAGAATAGAGTGCTACACCTTTGGTCAGAACTCACCTGGAGTGAGAGTTGCAGAGAATAAATGTCTCCATGTGGAGTTGTGCCCTTGTTGTGCTATGCATCCTCTGTGTTGAATGGCAACAGAATTAAATTTTCCTCTGCCTCTACATGTACAATACACAATACACCCAAAACCTAAGGAATCACTTCTTCATGGAAAGAGCAGTTTGACAGTAGAATATACTGCTACCTTGGAGTGCAGTGGAGTTTCCTTTATTGGAGGCTGCTATTATTATTATTATTATTATTATTATTATTATTATTATTATTATTATTATTATTATTATTATAAAAAGCACTTCAGTAAAACAACATATTCATTAATACAATAAATAAGTAGTACAAAACAGGTAGGGATACAAACCTAAATCTACCTGTATACTCTATATCTTCATTCCTATCTTCCCCATCTAGACTTTGCTTCTGACTAGATTGTCTTTGCAAAAATATACTAACATGATAAATGAGGATCTGTTTTCTCAGTTTTAAAAAGAGGCTGGATGACCATCTGTCAGGAATGCTTAGACTGTGTCTTCCTTCCTGCATAGGAGAATGGGGTTGGACTGGATGGCCTTTGGGGTCTCTTCCGGCTTCCAGCTGGAATTCTGGGGTTTGTAGCTTCCAGTTTATGTGAATCTATGAGTGAGGGGGTAATTGGCTGTTCTGAGAAGGCCGACACGAATGGGGAGGGAGAAGGATAAAGAGAACCAGGTTCTTGTGTCTGGGTAGAAGATGAGCTGATGCTCTCCTTTGTTTTTTGCAGGCATCAAGCGAGACCCCATGAAGCTGTTTGTGCCCAGGACGGTGATAATTGGAGGCAAAGTAAGTGTGCCATTTACTCCCTGTAATGTGAAAATGGCATCCCTGGATCTCCAACATTGATTGACATCGTTATTTTATTAAATTATTTATCTCCAGCCCTACATTGTGGGATCTCAGAATAGTATATGAGCAAACCTTTAAAAAAATTTAAAATAATTTTAAAAGGGCTGAAAACATATTAAACCATGTTGTTCTTGTGCACCTTCAAGGCACTTCTGATTTATGGTGACCATAAGGTATGCCTGTCAGGGGGTTTTCTTGGCAAGATTTATTCAGAGATGGGTTGCCTTTGCCTTTCCCTGAGGCTGAGAGAATGTGACTTGCTCAAGGTCGCCCAGTGGGTTTCCGTGGCTGAGTGGGGATTTGAACCCTGGGCTCCAGAATTGCAGTCCAATGTTCAAAGCACTACACTATGCTGGTTCTCCAATTTCCCAGTTTCAAATAGCTGAAAAGATTAAACCGTGTACATCTGCTAAAATAAGGCCACAAAGGCATTAATAATAAGCCATATTTCCACTTTGCATTGAAAAGAAACCAGCATTGGTATGAACGAGACTTCCAGGAGGAGGGTATACAACAAATGTGATGCCCCAGCCGAGAAGTCTCTGCTCCCATCTCCTCCTGCAATGTCTTGTTCCCAATGATGGCAGGGCTGGGAAGGCCCCTCCAGTCAATGCCAGTCCTCAGGCAAGCATATTTAAGCATCGTTATTTGGGAGGCTGGGACGCACCTTTTGGACAGCATCCTGAGGGACGGAACTTGTCTCGTCCCTCTTCAAATCATAGAATCCTAGAGTTGGAGGAGACCCCAAGGGCCATCCAGTGCAACCCCCTCCTGCCATGCTGGAACGCACAATCAAGGCACTGCCTACTACCGACTAATCTCCTTGCCCAGAGTCACCCAGTGGATTTCTGTGGCTGAGCAGGGAGTCAAACCTGGTCTCCATGGTTGTAATGCAACACTCAAACCACTAAAGCACGATGGCTCTCTCAAACCACTATTACTCACCTAAATTAAGCTCGAAGAATTAGTGTCTCTCATTCTAATTTACCGACAATCTATTATAATGCAAAATATCAAATATTAAATCCCTTCCTCTTCGTTAAATCAGTTTTTCCAATTCATTTCCAACTGTATCTCCCTCCCGCTAACTCTTTTCCAGCTGTGCCTACAGGAGTTGAAATCCAGACCATCTTGAAGGCCTGAGGCTGGGGAAGGCTTGGTCTGGTGTCAGTGTTACCCTGATTTCTGGGTCCCTTGGGGGACATCTCATTGTACTCCACGTGATGGGGAATGGAAACTAGCCAGAGTATGAGCTATAGCAATGCGAGAGGCAGGGTAACCCAGCGGGGTCTTTTACCCAGTTTTTATGGGGTCAGGCAAAGCCAAAAACCAAACAAAAATGTCCAATAAATGATTTTATTGAATGAAAGTCTCACGCACCAATGCAATCACTCACACACTCATGCAAGACCTATTAAAAAGCAAAAGAGAGGAAACTGGATAGGGGAGTATTGAAGGGGGTATAGCAGGGGTAATACTGCACCTTTTCCTGAAGTCTTTGGTCTGGGAAAAACAGCGGAGAAGTGGGGCTCAGCACAGAAAAGGCTGAGGGGATTACTCAACGGACGGAGAAACAGTCTGCTGGAACGACCAGGAGTGATCCAAAGAACAGCTCAAAAACTGGGACTATTTTTAGGGGGAAAAGTACCTGGAGGGCTGATTCTTTCCCAGGGAGAACAAGGGGTGTTGCAACGAGAAAGAAGCTCCACAATGGTAACTTCCTTTGTGTGATGGGATTACAAGGTCTCAGGATCTTCGGCTGTGTTAGTTTGTGGTGTGACTTCATGTAAATGGTCCTCGCCTGATAGGATTTTGCTCAACTTGGGGCAAACACGTAATCCCCTCAAGTTGGCTTCTCAGGGGCTGAGGACCCTTTGTTTATTGTGGGTTTGCACATTTTGAGGTCTCTTGGGGCTACGTGACTGGGGATTTTGTTGGCCTGACCTGGTTTTCGATGTTTGACCATTGCTGCCCACATGCCCATCTGGGTGACCTCTCAGGCACATTGAATCATATTTTAATATCAAAATTGTAGACCCTGGGACAGAGTTTTTCCAGTGGAGTAACATCAGAGTAGGGTTCAGCACCTTGGATAGTTTGTTTACTGTTGGATTAAAAACCGGAGCAAATTTACTGGCCAGCTACCAGAAAAACGCCTCCTGCCACTCTTTTGTAGTCTCCTAAGAATTGAAAATTCATAACATTTGCAGTACTTTAGCTTTCTCTTCTTGGAAAAGTGCTCCAAACCCTCAGTCACGTTTTGAACTCAAGAGCCAAACAGGTGGCCACTGCTGTGATGGGCTTGAGGGAGGCAGGTATCCCAGCCCCTCTTTGGCCCTTGGACAACTGACCTTGCTCTCCTTGTAGGCTGCTCCTGGCTACCACATGGCCAAAATGATCATCAAGCTGATCACCTCCGTGGGCCACGTGGTGAACAACGACCCTGTAGTGGGGAACAAGCTGAAGGTCATTTTCCTGGAGAATTACCGGGTTTCTCTGGCTGAGAAAGGTAAGGCTAGCCTCTTCAGATGGTGGTGGTGGTGATGATGGAGATTAGAGAGAGAGCTGGGCCAAAACTATCAAAATGAATTTCAACAGAGAGAAATGTACCACACTTAGGAAATAAAAATGAAATGCATAGATATCAGATGGGTGACACCTGGCTTGACCACAGTACGTCTGAAAGGTATCTAGGAATCTTAGTGGACCACAAGCTGGACAGTGGTCAGTCAACAGTGTGATGCAGCAGCTTAAAAAACCAATGTGATTCTGGGCTGCAGCAATAGGGGTATAGTGTCTTGGTCAAAGGAAATAATAGCACCCCTCTATTCTGCTTTGGTCAGACCTCACCTGGAATCCTGTGTCCAGTTCTGGGCACCACAATTCAAGAAAGGATAGTGACAAGCTGGAATGTGTCCAGAGGAGGGCGACCAAAATAGTGAAGGGTCTGGAAACCATGAAGCCCTAGGAGGACTGGATTAGGGAGCTGGGTACATTTAGCTTGGAGAAGAGAAGGTTAAGAGAGGACATGACAGCCATGTTTAAATATTTGAAGGAGTGTCATCAACCAAATGCTGCTTCTCTGCGTATAGCCTTTTTTATTGGGTGTGAACACTTAAGGGTTGGAAATGAAGTGGCAGTTTCAAAGCTTGTCTCTTCTTGGCAGTGATCCCAGCCACAGACTTATCGGAGCAGATCTCCACAGCTGGCACGGAGGCCTCTGGCACCGGCAACATGAAATTCATGCTCAATGGAGCTCTGACGATTGGAACCATGGATGGCGCTAATGTCGAAATGGCAGAAGAAGCTGGGGAGGAGAACCTCTTCATCTTTGGCATGAGAGTGGAGGACGTGGAGGCCCTGGACCGGAGAGGGTGAGTGTGGTGGGGACACCAAGTTTCCACAAGGGATGGAATGTCAGCTGGGTCAAAAGTGAGTGGGAAGACACTCCTCATTTCGAAAAAATGGTGCAGGAGGAGGAAGAATGGAATGCTGAGACCCAAGCATGGCAGTGTTACTCTTCTGATCTTGAAGACACAGATCCAAAGATAATTTGGGATGGACTGAAGCAGGCCATGTCCTTGTTGTGAGGTTGATAACAATCAGCTAGATTAACAACAGCTATATTAGGACACACAAGAGTACATGCTCATATTATGATAGCACATTTGTGAAAGCACCTGGCTTTGCACAAGTTGGAGTATAGCCATTAGTTTGGTCCATCAAAGCTTCAAGCAGAGTTGTGCAGTTGTTGAAAATTGGATGCCTTGTGTTAACCCTGTTGGAGTAACTGAATACAAGTTGAACATCTCTTATCCAGAAGTGTTCCATATTTCAGATTTTTTTGCAGGGGGAGGGATTTTGGAATAGTGTTGCATCTTGTTTGTTTGCTACTTGTGTTGTGTAGGAGACACAAAGGCTGGAGAGAGACTGAGGATCTGCGAAGTGGCAGGAATCCAAGTGTAGTGCTCAGTCTGAATCCACACAACTTGCCATTTCACAGATCTTCATTCTCTCCCTTTTGGCCACCAGCCGCTGACTTCCACTTTCGAGGTGCGATAGCAGCATCCCTGCTCATTTGTCTTTCAGTTCTTCAGTCTTTATCGTGTTTGTTTGTTTGTTTGTTTTCCCACCAGCCACCTTCTTCTGCCTTTGAGGTGGCAGGTTAGATGAGATCCAGGAGACACATGAGCAGGAGCATCACAGCCTCAGAGGCAGACATGGGTGGCGGGCGGCAGTTTTTGGAGGTTTCCAGATATGGGATTTCCAGATAAGAGAGGCTCAACCTGTATTAATTAAATTTAATAAACGTGCCTTGAGAATCAAGAAACCCTCAACAAGTGCACAGCCTTGGAGTCTCCTTAGTGTGCCTGGCACCTGAGTGTCATAGCCTTGGAGCTGTGGCTCTGACACACATACCCTCTTCTGTTATTACCAAGTAAACTGGTGTTATCCAGAGCCAGCATGTTTTGAGGATTGGACTAGAACTCCACGAGACCAAGGTTTGAACCCCAACTCAGCCACAGAAACCCAATGGGCTTCTATGGCTGAAGTCATACTGTCACGATATGTAAAGGGTTAATCTGACTTGATGCTGCGCTGCTTGTTCTGACCTTGCCCTTTAAGCACAAGGTGTAGACTGAGATAAGGCTATGCAGCTGTGTGTTAAATGTTTAAGTTGTAATTTATGTGTTTGACTAATAATATACAGCTGTGTGGAGTGTATATAAGCTGTTTGGAAAGCACTCCCTCTCTCTCTCTTGCCTTTTCGCGACGCTCGTTTGTATGTTACTCTGCTGTTTTATTGTTTAACTTTATGACGGGCTTTTGCTACATGCCTTAACTGTTACCCGCAATAAACCTATTTGTTTTTCCTTATTGCGGTGTGAAGTGGCTGCTTTCTCCAGGTTGTAGTTTATGCCAAGAAGTTTTTGGAGGTCCTTGTTTGCTTAAACAAGTACCCCAGTTTTCAGGCTCGTTAGGCAGACAGCTGACACATACTCTCATCTCCCCTTTAGAAGAAAACAGTGATGCCCCTTGGTCGTACTCTCTCACCTTTAGCAGTGATAAACCTTGTCTGAATAAATGTTGAGCACCAGTTACCCTGCTTGCTTGGGACTCCCTTAGAAGGGGGATTCCCAAAGGCTGTCTTCTCTTTTGTTTTCTCTTGTGGGGAAAATTAGCTCTGAGCACTGCTTTAGCGATGCAAAGAGAGCAGGGTAATTAGGATCTTTAGCCCAATGTTTACGGGGTCAGGCCCAGTCAGAAATCAGGCAAGTTGTTCAAATTTAAGTATTTTATTGACATCGATGTTAAAGTCCATACAATCACTCGGCTGCACTCACTCCAACAAGCATAAAAGGCTATAGAAATTTAGAAAGAGGTGAAAATTAAGAGAGAGAGAGAGAGAGATAAGGGTTTGAGTTAATACTGTACCAATCCAGAAGTCTTCAGGTGGGAGAAGATGATCTCAACCGCACCTTTAGAGGCTGAGGGGAGCTTACGAGCTTCATGGTTTTTGCAGATCTCAGAGAACTCTTAACTCCAAGCTTCCAAAAACCGCAAACTCCCAGCTCCCAACTCTGAACTCCAAAAACTCCAAACTCTCCCAAAAAAGAATGAGAAAATGGGCCTAGTTATAGAGCTGACCCATGTCCTGGGAAACCAGATCGCTGCATTTTTATGAAGATGGATCTCAGCTTTGTAGTTCAGAGAAAATACAGCCAGGCATCCTTGTAGTTCCCTGCAAGATGAGTATCTCATCTGTGGATGCATACCTCAAGGTGTCACATCCCAGGCTGTTTACGTTGTTTATTTGTTCCCAAAGATTTATTGTCTTCTGATCACTGCAAAAATCCATTCAAGTGGCCTGTGAGCCATTTGCAAGATTTACCCAGGATGCGTGACAGAAAACCAGCTACTCTTTTGATCTATCTCCATAGCTCTACTGCCTACATGTCTGTCCAGTATGTCTCTATGGCTCACTATGTTTGATATAAAATAATTAGGATCCTCAGGACATAGTTTTTAGGTGTGTTAGGGGGCTTACAACGTCATGGTGTGCTTTGAGTGTTGAGCTAGGTTTCTCGAAGACCAGAGTCCGTATTCAAGCCATGGAAACCGACTGAGAGATCCTAAAAGTTCGAAAACCCTTGGACAAGGTTCACGGGCTGCAGTTGACTTGTAGGCACATAATAACTGTGGTAATTTAATCAAAATTTCATAGAATTACAGAGTTGGAAGGGACAAGGGCCGGCTTATCCAACCCTTTGCTGTGCAGGAATATACACACCTAAAGCATCTCAAGGATTCTCCAAGGAAGGAGAATCCAGTATGCTGAGCAGTCCATCCCACTGTTGGATGGCTCATACCATCAGGATGTTCTTCCTGGTGCTTAGTGGAACCTCTTTTTTAGTTATATGAACCCATCAGTTCATGTTCTGGTCTCTAGAGCAGCATTCTTTAACGACTTTGTAAAACTATTTCCAAAACCATCAGTATACATGGACACCAATGGATTCTTTCTTATTCCATTTGTAGGTATTGCTGGATTTAGAACAAGGACGGGCTATTTTTCCTAGGATCTCAAATGAATTCATGAGTGACCAAAGGTCACTTCTGTTCTTCTACATGGTGGTGATGGTATCTTAAATCATTTGTTGTTACAGTCAGTCTTTTTGGAAGAACTGCTGGATTTCTTTTCCTCAGGTTGCAGGATTCCCACCTCTTCCTTCTAATATTTCCAGGTGTGGGAGCCAAATATTTGACCATGCAAAGTTTCATTTCCATAAGTGAAAAATCCAGGACTGAAGAATGAGCTAAAGCTAATTTTAGTGATGCTTGTAAAATGTCAGTTTCGTGAGCTGGGATGATGGGAGCTGTAGTCCAGCAAGTCTGGAGGGTACTTGTTTGGGGAAGGTGGGTTTTAGCATTGCAGAGGATTGCAAAGGCAGCCTAACAATGCAATATGACAACTTTATCAGTTATCACCTTTGTCATCTAGTTGGTAATTATCTTATTTGGTGAGTGTGAAATTCTTTGCCTCCACCTGTTTAATGAGGGCGGCAGGCAGTCTAGAAAGGGAAGTGAGAGGGAGGAGAAACTATAGATGTTACAATATAATAATCAGCCACCTCCACTATGAGGTACTGTGTAATTAACTTTGTTTTTTACAGCTTCTGTTCTCATGTTTGCAGTCTGCAGAGACATTAGTTATCTAGATGTCCAAGGCCTGGGGGAGGGCAGGGAAGCAGCATATATCTAGCAAAGCTCAGAAAAGTGACTTTTTGGGACAGCATTTCTTAGAATTCCTCAGTGCTTCAGGAATTCTCAGAGTTGGAGTCCAAAATAACTCCCAAGAGCTACTAGCCAGCAGGAACAGTGAGGAAGAATGCTGGGGAGGGAAGATGGCAGTCCAGCCACATCTTTGAGGCTGATGATATCCAGCTGATGGCTGGATAGCAGTACGTGTGAAAGGGATCTGGGAGTCTTCATAGACCACGAGCTGAACATGAGTCAGCAGTGTGATGCGGCAGCCAAGAAAGCCAATGCAATTCTCGGCTGCATCAATAGGAGTATGGTGTCTGGATCGAGGGAGGTACTGGTACCGCTCTGCTCTGCTTTGGTTAGACCTCATCTTGAATACTGTGTCCAGTTCTGGGCACCCCAATTCAAGAAGGATATTGACAAGCTGGAGCAAGTCCAGAGGAAGGCAACCAAAATGGTGAAGGGCCTGGAAGCCATTCCCTATGAGCATAGACTTAGAGAGCTGGGTATGTTTAGTCTCCAGAAGAGAAGGTTAAGAGGGGACACGATAGCCCTGTTTAAATATTTGAAGGGATGTCATGTTGAGGAGGGGGCAGGCTTGTTTTCTGCTGCTCCAGAGACTAGGATAAGGAACAGTGGATTCAAGCTGCAGGAAAGGAGATTCCGCTTGAACCTCAGGAAGAACTTCCTGACAGTCAGGGCTGTCCGGCAGTGGAATCTGCTGCCTCCATGGAGTGTGGTGGAGTCTCCTTCTTTCTTCGGAGGTTTTTAAGCAGAGGCTGGATGGCCATCTGTCAAAGAGAGTGCTTTGAGGGTGTTCCTGCATGGCAGGGGGTTGGACTGGATGGCCCCTGTGGTCTCTTCCAACTCTACATTTCTATGATTTCAATCCCAAACTAAAAGAGTGTTGCGTAGCAAGCGACCAAAACGATAGAAGGCCTGGAAACCATGAAGTCCTATGAGGAGCAGCTTAGAGAGCTGGGGATATTTAGTCTGGAAAAGATAAGGTTAAGAGGGGACATATAGCTATGTTTTAATATTTTAAAGGATGACATATGGAGGATAGAACAAGCTTTTTTGCTGCTGCTCCAGAGAATAGAACATGGAGCAATGGCTTCAAACTGTACAGGAAAAGAGATTCCACCTAAACATTAGGAAGAACTTCCTTATGGTAAGAGCAGTCCAACAGTGTAATGTGCTACTTCCTGTGAGTGTGGTGGAGTATCCTTTTCTGGAGTTTTTTAAACAGATGCTGGATGGCCGTCTGTCGGGAGTGCTTTGACTGTGGCCATTTCTGCACTAGCCTGTTATAGCACTATGATTCCACTTCCAACATCCTATGGAATCCTGGGGTTTGCAGTTTCGGGAGGGGCCAGCCGGCCCCTCCCGAAACTGCAAACCACAGGATTCCATAGGATGTTGCAAGTGGAATCATAGTGCTATAACAGGCTAGTGCAGAAATATGTCTTCCTTCATGGCAGAATGGGGTTGGAGTGGATGGCCCCTGAGGTCTCTTCCAACTCTACAATTCTATGATTCTGTGTTGAAATGACCCCAGCTGACTCCACAAGATGGCTGCTGCTTGTTATGGCCGTTCAAGTCAACTTTGACTTGCAGCAATTGAGGGTTTCCTTTGCAAAGAGCATTCAAAGTGGGGTTGCCCTTGCCTTCCTCTTAGGCTGGCCAAGTGTGTGACTTGCCTATGGTCATCCCATAGGTTTCCACAACTGAACCAGATTTTGAACCGTAGCACTCCCAGAGTTCCAGTCCAACCCTCACACCACTACACTATGGTGGCTCCCCAAAAGATTTCTTCAAAGGAGGTTTTACAGTTGCCTTGCTCTCAGGTTGAGAAAGTGTGACTTAGGATCTCCAGGGCAGAGGGGGGATCTGAATCTTGACCTCCCAGAATCCTGATCCCTCAGCACTCAAACCACTGCATCCTGCTGCTTCATAATGGAAAACTAGAAGGACCAATTGGCTGGGTCTGTGGCAGCATCCAGCATTCAGAGGCACACAACTCCCTTGTTAGAACATCTTCACTGGCTTTTGGCTTGGGCACAATTCAAAATGCTGATTAGGACCTGTACTGGGTTATCCTGAGCTGTCCCTCAGTTAACCAAATCCCTGACAAAGAAGCTCCTTTTACAAAGTATTTTTACATCAACTCAGCCCAGTCCCTCTTCTGTCTAGCTCAGTGGTTCTCAACCTGTGGGTCACGACCCCTTTGGGGGTCGAACGACCCTTTCACAGGGGTCACCTAAGACCATCGGAAAATACGTATTTCTGATGGTCTTAGGCTCCATTCCCTCCTAGGTGGTGGTGCACAAGCGCAAGCCACACGCTCGCATCCTGCCCCCCGTTCAGAAGGGACTGAAATCGCTCCCCTTCTCCGCCACTGGGAGAACCTCCTGTCTGATGGGCTAGCTTGGGGGGGCGGCAGCAGCACGGGGGCAGGCCCCCTCCTTGCCACGGCCCCTGCCCCACTCACCACGGAGGGGGGGTTCTGCAGAAGGGCCAGGGGGCTGCAATGTGGCGCTTTTCCAGGGCAGCAAGCTGCGCCTGGTGCAAAAGACAAAGACGCTGGGATTCCTCCCCCCGCCGGCCAGGGTCAACACTCTGGAAACTTTTCCCACACTGCCCCCCCAGCGGAAACGAGAGCGAAGCAGAAGCAGAGCCCAGGGGGGGTTTCTCGGAGTTTTTTCCCGGGGGAGACGCGCGGCTCCTCTTTCCCTCCCTGCCCCCCCCGTTCCTGGCCGGTGAGGCGGCCTTTGCCGGGGGGGAGGCATTGTAAATAATAAATAAATAATTTTATGGTTGGGGTCACCACAACATGAGGAACTGTATTAAAGGGTCCCGGTATTAGGAAGGTTGAGAACCACTGGTCTAGCTGGAAGGCTTTTTTGCAACATTAACATGGAGAGGATGGTGAAGGAGGGCTGGAGAAAGTTAGACTTTCAGTGTTGGGTTGCACCAGGCTCTCTGCAGTAAGCAATGCAATAAAACTTGAGCTGGGACAGAATGGCTTTCTCCTCTGGAAAGTGGTGTGTGCCTGTGTACAACAGGCAAGGTAAACAGCAGCTGCCTCCAGAATCACGGAGCAGATGGGAAGAACAAAACAGAAAGAAAAGGGTAAAGCAGGTCAGCTTCCATCACCCTGCCAGGTTGGGAAAATTTAGATCTGTGAGTTTAACCATCAAAATGGAAATCATGAGAAAAATGGAGGCTATGGAAAGAAAAAAACAGTCATCCCAGGTTGTATTTTGAAAGAAGCTTTTGAGTGATCTCTAGAAGATTGAAGGTGCTTCTGTTTACTTACACAAGGCTTGCCTGATCTTGTTGTTTCGTTTCACATGTGCACAGTTCTGACTGTTTGCTGAAACATGTTGAACTTCTCTTTTTTATGGGAACCTCTTGCTATTCTTGGAGGCTATGGCCCTTGTGGTCTCTTCCAGCTCTATGGTTCTTTCCCTGTTATTTCTCCTTCTGGTAGCAAAGTTTCTGTTTTTTAGAAGTAAAGCCCAGGAACACACCTAATTTGTTAACTGAAGTGCGCCTGTATAATTCAGGTCCAGTCTCTGTCTGACAGTCTGCTACCTCCCCTTATGAGCCTGCCTGGTGCACGAGGTCCCCAAGAGATGTCTTCTTCTCAGCTTGTCCACCTTCACAGCTGCACCTGGTGGTGACATGAGATTGAGCCTTCTTGAGGCTACATTGGTAGGAGTATAGTGTTTAGGTCAACGGAAGTGATAGTCCCACTCTATTCTGCTTTGGTGAGACCTCACTTGTGTCCAGTTCTGGGCACCCCCGTTCAAGAGGGATATGGACAAGCTGGAATGTCTCCAAAGGAGGGCAACCAAAACGGTCAAAGGCCTGGAAACCATGAAGCCCTCTGAGGAGCAGCTTAGGAAGCTGGAGATGTTTAGAGATGTTTAGCAATGGATTCCACCTAGACGTTAGGAAGAACTTCCTTGACAGTAAGAGTAGTTTGACAGTGGAATAAGTTGTTGACTTGGAGTGTGGAGGAATTTCGTGCCATGAAGGTTTTTTAGAGGCTGGATGGCCATTTGTTGGGAGTGCTTCGGTTGTGTCTTCCTTCATGGCAGAATTTAGTTGGAGTGGAAAGCCCCAGGAGCCTCTTCCAGCTTTATAGCTCTGTGGTTCTAAGATATTAATAATGACAGTTGTAAAAATTCAGCCCAAGTAGTCATGCTGATATAAGGAACCCTGGCCCAACAAAAATTGTATCTGGTAACCTAACTGCACTGTAGAATCTCTTGTTGTTTTTACTGTGTGCCTCCGAGTCGTTTCTGACCCTAAAGCAAATCTATCATGGGTTTTTCTAGGGCTGAGAGTATGTGACGTGCCCAAGGCCACCCAATAGACCTCCATAACTGAGCGGGGAATCTAACCTTGGTCTCTGGGATCGTAGTCCAATGCTCAGACCAGCATGTCAGGCTGCCTCTCAGTCTGTACTTTGTCCCTAAAGTAGATTTACCTAATCAGCTAGGAGACTATTGCTATTTTTCTTGGTCTTTGGTTCTTAAAATTAGAGGTGGCTTCTTTGGCTGTTCTTAATGTTTTTCAGTTGTTTGAGGATATAGAACTGTGGCCATTTCCGCACTAGCCTGTTATAGCGCGATGATTCCACTTTCAACCTCCTCTGGAATCCTGGAGTTTGCAGTTTCGGGAGGGGCCAGCCAGCCCCTCCCGAAACTGCAAACCCCAGGATTCCAGAGGAGGTTGAAAGTGGAATCATCGCACTATAACAGGCTAGTGCGGAAATGGCTTATGTTTAAAGAGAAGCTGGTTTATCTTTAATTGTCATGTCTTTAATCTTTTAAGATTTCTTATTCTTTATATATAGCCCCAGGATCCCTGGTGAGCTGAGGGACAATTTTTAAAAAAGCCATAAAAAATAATTTCAATTTGAGCACCGGGGGAGGCTGCATTGCAAAAAGGGCCTTGGGAGCCAATCATGACCCGTCGAGGAGCCTCAGTTTCCCTACCTGGTGTTAATGCATCCTCTTCACTCTCATTTTCTCGTAGGTACAACGCTCAGGAGTATTATGACCGGCTTCCAGAGCTCAAGCAAGCCATCGATCAAGTCAAGAGTGGCTTCTTTTCACCCAAGGACCCCGACATGTTCCGAGACATGGTCAACATGCTCTTCCACCATGACCGGTGAGTGGAGAAAGGTTGCTGCCAATAATTTTGGCTACAGCTTAGGTTCAGAAAAGGTGGCTCAACCACTCAGTAGTTTACCAGATCACAGAATCATAGAAATGTAGAGTTGGAAGAGACCCCAGGGGCCATCCAGTCCAACCCCCTGCCATGCAGGAACACCCTCAAAGCACTCCCGACAGATGGCCATCCAGCCTCTGCTTAAAAACCTCCAAGGAAGGAGAATCCACCACACTCCATGGAGGCAGCATCTTCCACTGCCGGACAGCCCGGACCGTCAGGAAGTTCTTCCTGAGGTTCAGGTGGAATCTCCTTTCCTGCAGCTTGAATCCATTGCTCCTTGTCCTGGTCTCTGGAGCAGCAGAAAACAAGCCCTCTCCTTCCTCTACAAGACATCCCTTCAAATATTTAAACATGGCTCTCATGTCCCCTCTCAACCTTCTCTTCTGCAGACTAAACATACCCAGCTCTCCAAGTCTATCCTCATAGGGCTTCATGGCTTCCAGGCCTCTCACCCTTTTGGTCGCCCTCCTCTGGACTTGCTCCAGCTTGACTATGTCCTTCTTGCATTGGGGTGCCCAGAACTGGACACAGGATTCAAGATGAGGTCTAACCAAAGCAGAGTAGAGTGGTACCAGTACCTCGATCTAGACACCATACTCCTCTTGATGCAGCTGAGAATTGCATTGGCTTTCTTGGCTGCCGCATCACACTGCTGACTCACGTTCAGCTTGTGGTCTATGAAGACTCCTAGATCCCTTTCACACGTACTGCTATCCAGCCACGTGTCCCCCATCCTATCTTTTTATTTATATCAACATCCCCTGCCAAACACAAAACAGTACCTAGTAATTATACCCAACACTAATCTATCATTAATCAAACACAAGCACAACCCTAAAAACACACCTAATACACTAAAAATACACCTAAAAGAAAAGAGAAAAAATAACAGTTCCCGCACTTATTGCAAACAGCTCATCAAATATTCATTATACTTAACCTTCCTTTAAAAAATTACATTTCATCCAAGTAGAACTTTGTTACCCTTATATTGTATCTTCGACACTTTGATAATGTAATGTAATTTCTACAAATTTCATCTCTTAACTACTAAAATAATATAATTATATCTATAATACTATCAAATCCTTACCTAAATAATTCTTATGTAACAATATTACAGATTCTTAAATGTTCTAACATTAATCTTCTATCATATTTTGTAACTCTAAAATTAATTGAACATCATTTAATTGTAATCCACTTGAGTCTCTCATGAAACCATAGCATAACAGTTTAGCCAAGAACAGTAACAATCAGAAATAGTCTAATATTACATGATGTCTTACTCATGATATATGGAACTAAATTATACTATTATTTTAATATCTTAAAAAGCTATTGTCATCCCTTTCCTCAGTAAAAGATTGGGAATTGAAACTTTTTGACATGATGCAAATGGATAGATATATATCCATTGACTTGGATGAAGGAATAGAGGGCATGCTCATCAGATTTGCAGATGACACCAAATTGCGAGGGGTTGCTAATACGCCAGAGGACAGGATCAAAATTCAAAATGACCTGGATAGATTGGAGAGTTGGGCCAAGGCGAACAAATGAAATTCAACAGAGAGAAGTGTAAGGTCCTACACTTAGGCAGAAAAAATGGAATACGGAAATATAGGATGGGGGACACGTGGCTGGATAGCAGTACGTGTGAAAGGGATCTAGGAGTCTTCATAGACCACAAGCTGAACATGAGTCAGCAGTGTGATGCGGCAGCCAAGAAAGCCAATGCAATTCTCGGCTGCATCAATAGGAGTATGGTGTCTAGATCGAGGGAGGTACTGGTACCACTCTACTCTGCTTTGGTTAGACCCCATCTTGAATCCTATGTCCAGTTCTGGGCACCCCAATTCAAGAAGGACATGGTCAAGCTGGAGCAAGTCCAGAGGAGGGCGACCAAAAGGGTGAGAGGCCTGGAAGCTGTGAAGCCCTATGAGGATAGACTTAGAGAGCTGGGTCTGTTTAGTCTACAGAAGAGAAGGTTAAGAGGGGACGTGATAGCCATGTTTAAATATTTGAAGGGATACCACGTAGAGGAGGGAGAGGGCTTGTTTTCTGCTGCTCCAGAGACCAGGACAAGGAGCAATGGATTCAAGCTGCAGGAAAGGGGATTCCGCCTGAACCTCAGGAAGAACTTCCTGACAGTCAGGGCTGTCCGGCAGTGGAATCTGCTGCCTCCATGGAGTGTGGTGGAGTCTCCTTCTTTGGAAGTTTTTAAGCAGAGGCTGGGTGGCCATCTGTCAGGAGTGCTTTGAGGGTGTTCCTGCATGGCAGGGGGTTGGACTGGATGGCCCCTGGGGTCTCTTCCAACTCTACATTTCTATGATTCTATGATCCTACATATATATCGAAAGGAGCTAATATAGAAAAATGTGTCAAAGACTGGGAAAGAGTAATAGCATATCTCAGAAATCAATGATCGGATATTAAGATGGTTAATGTTGACTTTTAAAATGGTGGAGGTAACAAGCGGGGGGGGTGGACATGTGAAGTATTATATCGACTGCAGACACGCAAATTAGTATTTGGGAATTTTACTACCTCTCATCCAGGCGGAAGCTGGGATGCGTGGATAAAAATATGAAAGTAAGTATAATTGTTGTTATAGGAGAAAATGATTTTGTACAAGACATACGAATCTAAATATTGTTTGTTTGTTTTATTATAAATAAACACAAAAGGAAAAAAACCCTATTGTCATCAATTCACCGTTGGTTTCAACCAAAAAGCAAAGGTTTCCATTCAAATAAGAAATTCTCATTCATTTGACTGTTACCCTGTACGTTGGGGGTCCCCGGAGGGGCGCCCAAATTACCAAATAAAAACACAAGTTGGGGGAATTTAGCTTGAGCACTCTCT
This sequence comes from Ctenosaura bakeri, assembly GCA_948474755.1. Taxonomy (NCBI): domain Eukaryota; kingdom Metazoa; phylum Chordata; class Lepidosauria; order Squamata; family Iguanidae; genus Ctenosaura; species Ctenosaura bakeri. The sequence continues at coordinate 684,888 of CAOLHI010000302.1, read as the reverse complement.
TGGCTAAACGAGAGGCAGGGTAACGTTAGCAAGGATTTTTAACCCTATTTCTACGGCTTCAGGTCAGAGAGCAGGCAAGCAGGTTTCAAAGTAACCAAAAATAACAGTTTTATTGGAAGATAAACAGCAAAGAAAACAACACGCACACTAGCTAACTTGGAAACAGAGATAGAGAGTTTGGGGATGGGTAATAGGACACCTGGTCTTGTAGTTCTGGAGAGAAAGACGAGGTTCCGGGAGAGAAAGCTCAGCGTGGCTGGCTGAGGGGACCTCCTTAGATAGACCGGCAGCAAGGCGGGATGGAAGTCCAGGGTGATCCAAGGAAGTCCCAAAAGTGGGGACCTTTTATAGGGTGGATTTTACCTACAGGCTATGTTATGTTCAGTGAGAACAAAGGAGATTTGGAGCTGGACAAAGGAGTTGGAAAAGGTCAGGTTTTGCATGAGATTGGCTTAGCTCTTAATGACAATAGCGTGGCCAGTACGTTGATGGCCCGATACAAAAGAATGGCTTGGCTCTTGGCCGTGTGGCTTTGTGTGGATATGCGCCGAGCAAAGCCAGTTTGCAGGGACGTTTTTCCCTAAAGCAACGGAGAGGCTTAAGTTGCCTGCCTGAATGGGGTTTGGAATGTACAACCATTAACGGCCGTGCCCCAGACATGCTTATCCAGGGCACGTCTGCAAACACATGGAGTGGGGTGGCAGGAAAGGTCAAGCAAAGGCCAAATTATTTGATATCAAAAGGATATCTAGTGCTCGCACCAGACATATCATAACCATGATAACATGACCCTTTAATCTAGCTTTTTTAGATACTGTTCATGCTCAGTGGACAAACCCTTTTAACTCTCTCTGCCTTTTTCTTTTTTGCTCACGGATAGGTTCAAAGTCTTTGCAGATTATGAAGCCTACGTCAAATGTCAAGACAAAGTCAGTCAGCTCTACATGGTAAGCAAGTTGCGGCGAAGGGGATATTTTTGTGGCAGGACTTTGGATGGGCAACGTGGGGTCGTATCCAGCCAAGAGTGCAATTACGTGGTGTTTCCTATTGGACCACCACAGTTCGAGAAGGACGTTGACAAGTTAGCATGTGTCCAGAGCAGGGCGACCAAGTTGATCAAAGGTCTGGAAACCAAGTCCTACGAGAAATGGTTTAAGCAATTAGTTATAGCGTGGGAAAGAGAAAAGTGAAAGGTGAGGTGATGTCCGCTTTTAAATGTCTGAACGGATGCCGTGTAGAAAATGGTGTGAGCTTGTTTTCTGCTAGCCAGAGACTCAAATGCAAATCAATGGATTCAAATTGCAAGAAAAGATTCTTTCTTTTTATATATATTTATATATATCAATCAATCAATTTATTATTAATGCATAGACCAAAGGCTATTTGCATACAGAATATAAAAATGCAACACAATACAGTACAATACAAAATGTTAAAATAAAATACATATGTAAAAACAGCATGGCAAAGAGGCGAGGAAGCTGTTAATTACTAATAGAAATTAAAGAGAAACCTGATTTTATGCATTTAGTTTAGATTTACCTTGGAGTAAGTAAGGAAGTGATAAGAAGAAAAGAGGAGGGCGAGAGGGAAATATACAGATCTTAAACAAATTTGATTATGAAAATGGGCAATAGGAGCAGAGGTCTGTATATTAATATGTGCTTACTTTTTTATGGAAAAATATGCTTGGAAAAAAAAATGCAAACATGGTAATCGATTATGGAAATGAATGTTTTATTTTTCTTAATTTAATAAAATTATAAAATAAAATAAAAAAAAACAGCATGGCAAAATACATCATACGGTAAGTTACATAATAGTTGTATGTGAGAAAAATTTAGAGTTTGGTTTGGTTAAAACATAGACAATAAAACTATAATTAGGTAAGTTCATCTCCAGAACAATCAACTACGACATTGGCAACATACTGGCCCGGATCTTCATAGCTGCCAGAGTGAAAATTCCTTATTAATTATAAGGAAAGAAAAAATACACAAAAAATCCATAACGTGATAAACATAAAAGTGAAAGAAAAAAGGTTACAACAACAACAAAAAGCTTACATTTCTATTTCTCTAAATCCATTTACATAATATTATTTATTCAGCATATTATAAATCATACTGATTATATATTTTGATTATATATCTTTGAATCTCATTCTCATTATACCCATGGTTGTTGTTTATTCCCATAATTAACGTTTTTAAAAACTATACTATTAGTAATTTCATTCTTATTTCTATCCTTTTCAGACTAACCTATTACTATTTCTAAGTGTACCCCATCCCCAGAGCCAGTTGTATCTCAAATTACTCCACCTTCCAAAATTGTAACCACAAGGTGTGATATGTTCCTCTTTTACTAACACTTTTTCTACGGATATCTTCCATATTGCTTCAAAATCACTCCCTTTCATTATTCCTTTTTTGACCTTAATTCCACGTGTTGTCATTAATTGCGATTTTCCACACTTCTTTATATCAATCCTCTGTTTGAAAATCTCCTTGAATTTTCCATTTTCTTGATATGACTAACCTTGGTGCTGTTAATGAATTTGTAATTAAATCCTTCATTGCCTGGGTGCAATTAACCTTATCGTATATAGATAATAATGCTATACTAGGACATATTTCTAAATCAATTTTTGTTATCTCAGAGATTCTTTCTAAATGTTAGGAAGAACTTCCTGGGTGGAAGAGCTGTTCGTAGGATTGGTTTCCAGACCTCAGAGTCTCTTTCTTTGGATGTTTTTAAACAGAGGCCATTTCCGCACTAGGCTGTTATAGCGCTATGATTCCACTTGTAACCTCCTATGGGACCCTGGGGTTTGCAGCCGGCCCCTCCCTGAACTGCAAACCCCAGGGTCCCATAGGAGGTTGCAAGTGGAATCATAGCGCTATAACAGCCTAGTGCGGAAATGGTCACAGGCTCGGTGGCCGTCTCTAGGGAAGGCATTGATGGTGTATTTCTGCATGGCAGAATTGGGCTGGACGGGGTGGCCCTTTTGGCTCCCTCTGGCTCTGTGATGCTATGAAACAGAATGCTGGCCTGCATTGGCCTTTGGTCTCATCCGGCACGGTTGCCCCCTATTCTTTCCCCCACAGACCCAAGGAATGGACACAGTTCTGCTTTAACACCCGGCCTCTTTGACCGAGTCAGGTTGATCTCTTTTGGTGGCTGAGTCTTGCAAGCACCTCTGGCTTTATTCCCACCCTAAGCCCCTTTCCATACAACGTCACTGTCTTGTTTCTGCCACAGGATGGCAACGGTCAGTAGGTCGCGCTTCTGCATGACATCATCGCCATCCCGCTGCCATCTTGTCATGCTTGTGCAGTTTTTGCAAAATGGAAAAAAATCCATTTTGTGTCTGTGGTCGCATGGCACTCTCGTCACTTCTGTCCATGTGGAAGCACATTGGCGACGCTTCCTTCCGTAGCGCAGCAATGGAAAAAGCCCGGCTGTGCTGCGGAAGGAAGGCGTGGTGCCATTGTGTTCTCTTCCGCATGGACCAAGCGGGTGCACAGGGGACCATTGCTGACACGCTCCTTTCTGGGCCCGGATGTCAGGAACTGAATTCACACACACAAATGTGACAGTGCTAATACACTATTTATTAGGAGTGTGATACATAGTACAGGACTTCGGTGAGTGAACTGAAGGCAATTAGCAAAATCCAAACATAAAAAGCAAATAGTTTCCTATCCCGCCCGCAAGAGACCTTGGAGTTCTGGTTTCAGCTTAGCAGTGCTTATCACTACATTCCCAGCTTTGTTTATCTAATGGTCTCTGGTTCTCATACCTTGTTACAAGCAAGCAGCTAATTAACTCCTATTACATGTCCCATAACTGAAATATGGAAGACTACCTGACACTGGGACTGCAGCAAGACGAGGTGGAAGAGTGTTGTCGTGCAGAAATGGCCTAAGTCCAATTGCCTAGATGTCCCTTGTGGTTCCCTCCAGCTCTTAGATTTTGTGATTCTAAATCTTCCAGATAGAGATAACCTTCCCAGATGTTCCTCTCTAAACTTCACAGATGCCACATTTGGGAGAGAATGTACACCATTGCTCTAGGTCAGTGGTTCTCAACCTTCCTAATGCCGCGACCCTTTAATACAGTTCCTCATGTTGTGGTGATTCCCAACCATAAAATTATTTATTTATTATTTACAATGCCTCCCCCCGGCAAAGGCTGCTTCGCCGGCCAGGAACGGGGGGGGGCAGGGAGGGAAAGAGGAGCCACACGTCTCCCCGGGAAAAAACTCCGAGAAGCCCCCCCCCGGGGCTCTGCTTCTGCTTTGCTCTCTTTTCTGCTGGGGGGGGAGTGTGGGAAAAGTTTCCAGAGTGTTGACCCTGGCTGGGGGGGAGGAGGAATTCCAGCGCCTTTGTCTTTTGTGCCGGGCGCAGCTCGCCCCCCGGAAAAGTGCCGCCTTGCAGCCCCCCGGCCCTTCCGCAGCGCCCCCCTCTGTGGCAAGTGGGGCAGGGGCCGTGGCGAGGAGGGGGCCTTCCCCTGTGCTGCCGCCACCTCCCCAAGCTGGCCCGTCATACAGGAGGTTCTCCCAGTAGCAGAGAAGGGGAGCAATTTCAGTCCCTTCTGAACAGGGGGCAGGAGGACGCGAGCACATGGCTCACTCTTGCGCACCACCACCGAGGAGGGAATGGAGCCTAAGACCATCGGAAATACATATTTTCCGATGCTCTTAGGCGACCCCTGTGAAAGGGTTGTTCAACCCCCAAAGAGGTTGCGACCCACAGGTTGAGAACCACTGCTCTAGGTTATCTAATCTGTAGAGTACAGGGCAGGGAGGGCAGTGAAAGATGTGAGGTGATGAGTGTGCTGTGGTTGCTGCATCAAGAGGGCTGGGTAGTGAAGCTGCTGTGGGTTTTAGTCTACAGAAGCTCTCCACAGTGCTTGAAGCCTTTCCCCAAAATAGGCTCAGCACAATAGGTAGCAACTCCAGAGTAAAACCTGGAGTGGATTCACCAATCCCACTGCCACAGGAACCTCCAGTCACTACAGGGTGTGTCCAAGTTAGTTGACTGGTTGCATTTTGTGGTTCGGCTCCATTGGAAATAACAGACCAGTTACAGAAATTTGCTTTCCGAGGAACAAACTTTGCACTGGATGTGCTTCCTTGTACAGTTGCCCCTCCACATTTGTGGGTTTCACTTTCACAGATGTGATTACTTGTTTCTCCAACACCTGCCCCCATCTCAAGGGCCCCTTTTCCAGGGGAACCTTCCCTGTTGGGTAGCCCTCCATATTTCAATATGGGACATGTAGTAGTAGTTAATTAGCTGCTTTCTTGTAACCAAGAGTGGGAACCAAAGACTGTTAGGTAAACAGAGCTAGGAATGCAGCACTGATAAGAACTACCGGCCAAAGCTGGCTCTTCAAGGCCTCTTGCAGTGGGAAGGGAGACTTTTGCTTTTAATATTTGGATTTTGGATTCAATGAGTTTGCTCATTGAAGTCCGGTACAACACACCACACTCCTAAGAAATAGTGTATTAGCACTGTTACATTGGTGTGTGTGATTTTGGTTCCTGACATTCCCTCTTGGCAACTCAATCAGTCTGCACAGTGTTTTAAGAAAGTGCCTCTGGTCCTCCCTCTCTTCCTCCACCAGCCACTTCCTGGACAGCTAAGGACGGCTCACAGCCCAATTTCTCAGCACCAGAAACCCTTTCCCCGTGACCCCCTCTCCAAACCCAAGGAAGGAGTTGAGCCAGAGAGAGGAAGTACAAGCCCACCTTGGCCACCCACCCTCTTTCCATCTCCTTCCCTTGACCTGGTTTGGACTCTGGGTGCCCACTCTCCCCACCATGTCTTAATCCCCTTCCACACACACACACACACACACACACACACACACATTTTGGTATTTGTGATTTCTCTGCTTTGGTGGGGGTCCTGTGACCCAAACCCTAACAAATGTGGAGGGCCGACTGTATAAGTAAGAAAGCTAGTGTTAATTCTCATAAAAACACTGAGATGGGAGAGACAAGAAAACTGTGTCAGGTTATGAACCTAAGATCATCCAGAGAGGCCCTTCTCTCTGTCCTACTACCCTTTTGGGCTTGTTTGGTGGGAACAAGGGAGACAGGGCCTTCTCAGCGGCTGCTCCCACTGGAATTCTCTCCCTAGAGAGACCAGCATGGCCTCGTCCTTGCTCTCCTTCTGCTGAGAGGTCAAAAGATTTTTGTGCCATCAGGCTTTTACAAACTGACTAGGGCTGGGCTTTTAATGTTGTGTGGCTCTGTTTTTGAAGGTTTGTGTACAGTCTTTTAATGCATTTAAATATTTCTAATGTGTAATGTTTTTAATTTCCTATATTTTTGTGTTTTAAATTTTTATGTTTATGCAATACAAATGTTTTGTATTGTTTGTAATTTGTATGGTTTTAAATATGCCGTTACCCACCTTGAGTTCCCTTATCAGGTGGAAGGCAGGAAATGAATTAATAAAATAATATTTCCTACACAGAACCCCAAGGAGTGGACCAAAATGGTTATCAGGAACATTGCTTCCTCTGGGAAGTTCTCCAGCGACAGGACCATCAAGGAGTACGCTCGGGATATCTGGCACGTGGAACCTTCCGACCTGAAGATCCCCCCACCCAACGTCCCCCGGGACGTGGCAGACGAGACGCTGGCCAACGACACAACGGAGAAGCTGCGCATGTAAATTTGGGAGAACCTTGCAAGTTTAGCCCACTGTACTGGACGTGATGGGAAACACATCCCTGTCCTTGCCTAGTGAATAACAGTAGTAGATGTTACCGGCTTTTTTTTTTTTCTTTATTGTGTGTAAGCGATGGGAGGATTTTGGGCAACGCTGCAGAAATGCAGATAAGCTGGAGTGTGCGTGCTTTACAAATTTTAAATTCAGTTTCAACATCATCCCTTCCTCTCCCCTGGAATCTTGGGAATTGTAGTTCTTGTGGAGTACTTGAGGGTTCTTCTAACCAGAACTCTCTGTGCCCCTGCAAACCCGGTTTCCGTGATCCCAAAGAGGGAGAGATGAGTGTGGGGAAGTCATAAATTCCCTCTCTCAAGCCAGATGGGCCCACAAATAAAATCTGCTTCTAACCAACGCTGTAAAAAGTGCCAATGGCAGAATTAAGTCCATCCAATTTCTTCTTATTTTTTAAAAAAGAGAAATATGAGAACCTATGTCTGGTGGGTGAATGCTCAGCAGAGATCACAGCACCTGCTCCTAAGAGATGATGAAACGGCAGCGCAGCAAAATGAACTTGAATCTCAGAGTTGCCATGGCTGTTGTGACCATCTTACGATCAAGGATCTTCCCTTGGGAGGTTAGTGTAGGGGCCAACTCTAACTTGTCTGTAATCTTTCCAAATAGCCTGACCAATGTGCTTTACAAAATATACCCTGTGGTATATATATATCAGGTGCTACGTGTTTGATGCTCCTGCAGTACTACATCTCTTCAGGAAATTGTGCTGTGCATATTGAGCGCAACCCACCACTGGCTTGCAGACGCAGTAAGTGGGACAAAACTATTCTGTTCAGCAACTGCTTAGAGGATCCCCATGTAGATGTATCTGTGCAAAGAATGCAGTTTTTTTTCCCCCAAGGCCCAAAAGCATCTCTTTGTGTTGTTACTGCACCACTGCGCACTGTCTTGTTGCTTCCAGTGTAGCATTGTACATTCCTGAAAATCCGCATGAGAAAATAAAACAAAACCCACACTTGTCATTTTCACTGTTTCTTTTATTATCTGCGGCAGGTCCAGGGCCTGAAATTCAAAGTCTTCTTGCTGCTGTAGTCTTGAGGTTGGTGGCAGATTTGTCTGCGTGGGTGTCACTTGATTTTCTTGAGGAAATCTCTGTTAGGGCAGAAAAAGAGTCAGCTGATATACATCCCATAGAAGAGATACTATTAATTGCCATATCCAGTATTCTGTGTTGATTTTCTTATGTGACCGTAGTGTTGCAGGGTAAGATTGTGCAATCAGATGCACAATGTGACCATAGTGTTGCAGGGTAAGATTGTGCAATCAGATGCACAATGTGGGAACACTGAATACTGTGTCCAGTTCTGGGCACCCCAGCTCAGGAAGGATATTGAAGAGCAGGAAGGTGTCCAGAGGAGGGCAACAAAAATGGTAGAAAACCTGGAAACCATGAAGCCCTTAGGGGGACTAGATTAGGGAGCTGGGTATATTTAGCCTGGAGAAGAGAAAGTTATATAGCTATGTTTAAATATTTGAAAGGATATCATATGGAAGATGGGGCAAGTTCGTTTTCTGCTGCTGCAGAGACAAGGACACTGAGCAATGGCTTCAAACTATCGGAAAAGAGATTCCACTGGAACATTATGAAGAACTTCTTGATGGTAAGAGCAATTCGACAGTGGAACGCACTGCTGCCTGTGAGAGTGGTGGAGTCTCCTTTTTTGGAGGTTTTAAAACAGAGGCTGGATGGCCATCTGTTGGGAGTGGTTGGATTGTGTCTTCTTGCATGGCAGACTGGGGTTGGGCTAGATGGCCCTTGGGGTCTCTTTGAGCTCCAGGATTTGATGCATAGTGCCTCCTATTGCAGCATGGGCAGACCAGGGCCATTTCTGCACTAGCCTGTTATAGCGCGATGATTCCACTTTCAACATCCTCTGGAATCCTGGGGTTTGCAGTTTCGGGAGGGGCCAGCTGGCCCCTCCCGAAACTGCAAACCCCAGGATTCCAGAGGATGTTGAAAGTGGAATCATCGTGCTATAACAGGCTAGTGCGGAAATGGCCCAGAACCCATCATCCAGGAATGCTCATGCGAAGCCCTGTTCCTTCTGCAACCCTGAACTGAGGCTGAGATCCTGCATCCAGAAACACGTGTGTCCTCCAGCCACATCTCCATAGATCCATCTCCCAACGCCACCCCCCGCAAACCCACCCTGTTAGGAAACACAACCCCCCAACACAGCCATTTCCACGTTGCTAGAGAGAGCGGGGCTGCTGATCCCCAGGGTAGCTGGATACACCGCAAGAGGTATCCCTGGGAATTCAGGAGGCCCTGCGGATGATGTCCTTACAAAGCGTCCAGCTACAGGGAAGGATAATGATCCTCCTATCCCAGCGCCACTAAAGTGCTGCAGAAGCCCAGACGTACTTACTTCAGAATAGAGGCGAGTTCCGGATGAGAGGAAATGTGGTCGTGGCCCAAGCCCATGGCGGCAGGAAAGGAAATAAACTGGACCTTGTCTTTCTTCTCAGAGGCCTGGTGGGCAATTTCAAAGAGCTGTGGAAGAACATAGAAAAAAGAGGAGGAGTGAGACGCCAGCACTCGGATACTGACCTGGTAATATAATCTCTAGTTGTTGGAAACTGGTTGTTGGTTGATCAAAACCTGGAAATGACTTATTCCATTCTTTTTATTTGATGTATTTTTATCCCGCTCTCTTTTTATGAGATCTCAGGGACATTAAACAATACAAAGAATTCACACCATTCCAGATTAAAATCAATACATAATTTAAACAAGATGAAAACATGTTAAACAATTCAAGCAAGTGAAAACAGCTTAAAAAGCTTAAGAGGTTTTTTTTAAATTATTTTCATGGTTACCTGGTTGCACAACAAGCAATACAAGCTGAAATTGCCTCTTCTACACAATCAGTTTTCAGTCTGGCATCCTTTATATCAGCCGAAATCCTACCTTATGGTGACAGAACGTAACAGTACAATCATGGAGTTAGGTGACAATTGTGCATTAGCGAATTGCAACACTGTGCAAAGGCACACCTGTATGTGCAATGTGCACAAGTAGTACTTCAAAAGCGCAATGGCACAGTGTGTACAACTCTGATTCTGTAACCTTCGGCTGAATATGGACTTCCATGTTGGACAAAGTTGTCCAAAGCAGTTTCGACACTGAACATCATGCACAGAATGCCAGCCAATATATTCCTAAGTCCCATGAGCCTTCGAGGAACTTTATTTATTCCAAACCTCTTAGAGAACTGGGGCATGGACAACTGGGCTGGGGAGGTTAGTGTAGGGGCCAGCTCTAACTTGTCTGTAATCTTTCCAAATAGCCTGACCAATGCGCTTTACAAAATATACCCTGTGGTGTGTGTGTGTGTGTGTGTGTGTGTGTATATCAGGTGCTACATGTTTGATGCTCCTGCAGTACTATATCTCTTCAGGAAATTGTGCTGTGCATATTACGCAGCTACCCACCATTGGCTTGCAGACGGAAATGGCTAATTTTCACACCTGTGGCCCCCGCGCACAGGCCGCACCACCACATGTGTGACTGGAAGCCACTTCTGGTTTTAACTTCAGGGATGCTTAGTCAGCACAGTGATATGGGATAGAAAATAGTGTTGTGGCAGCTTGGGTGACTTTTCAGTCCATATAAATACCGTATTTGCCGGCATATATGATGCACCCGTGTATAAGACGCTCCCCATTTATATGCTGCCAAATACTATTCACTGGCATATAAGACACACCAGCGTATAAGATGTACCCCATTAAAAACAGTATTTTTCAGGGGGGAAGTGAGTCTTATACACCAACAAATACATTAAATAAATGGGTACTGCATTCTGCGTACTGCATTCTGTTCTGGACCCTTCATTTTGAGAAGAATATAGACAAGTTGGAGCAAATTCAGAGAAGGGCAATAAGGGTGATAAGAGACACAAAGGACAAAACATATGAGGAGCGGCTGGAGGAGCTGGGCTTGTTCTGCTTGGGGAAAAGAAGATTGAGGGGGACAGAATGACCCTCTGTAAAAACTTCAAGGGCTGCCACAGAGAGGAGGGGGCAGCCTGTTCTCTGCTGCCCTGGAGGGTAGAATTAGGTCTAATGGTTTAAAATTACAAGAGGGCCGGCACTGATTGAACCTTACAAGGAACCTCTTGATGGAAAGAGCAGTTTGGCAATGAAATCAATTACTTAGGTCTCCTTCTCTGGATGTCTTCCAAAAGAGGCTGGGCAGCTACCTGCTGGGGTTGCTCTAGCTAGTGCAATGGACCTTCCTAATGCCACGACCCTTTAATACAGTTCCTCATGTTGTGGTGACCCCCAACCATAAAATTATTTATTTATTATTTACAATGCCTCCCCCCCACCGGCAAAGGCCACCTCGCCAGCCAGGAACGGAGGGGGGCGGGCAGGAGGGAAAGAGGAGCCATGTGTCTCCCCCGGGAAAAAACTCCGAGAACCCCCCCGGGCTCTGCTTCTGCTTCGCTCTCATTTCCGCTGGGGGGGGCAGTGTGGGAAAAGTTTCCAGAGTGTCGACCCCAGCCGGGGGTGGGGGAGAAATGCCAGCACCTTTGTCTTTTGTGCCGGGCGCAGCTCACCACCCAAAAAAAGCGCTGCCTTGTGGTCCCCCAGCCCTTCCGCAGCGCCCCCTCCGTGGCGAGTGGGGCAGGGGCCATGGCGTGGAGGGGGCCTGCCCCCCATGCTGCTGCCGCCACCCCACCCCCCCAGCTGGCCCATCAGACGGGAGGTTCTCCCAGTAGCGGAGAAGGGGAGCAATTTCAGTTCCTTCTGAACAGGGGGCAGGAGGATGCGAGTGCATGGCTCGTGCTTGCGCACCACCACTCCTGCTGTGGCGATGCTGTGGCCACACGCGCTCCCGCCAAAGGGGGAAGGAGGACGCGAGCACATGGCTCGCGCTTGCGCACCACCACCAAGGAGGGAATGGAGCCTAAGACCATCGGAAATACATATTTTCCAATGGTCTTAGGAAACCCCTGTGAAAGGGTTGTTCAACCCCCAAAGGGGTCGTGACTCACAGGTTGAGAAACGCTGAGCTAGAGACTCTGCATTGGGCAGGGAGTTGAACCTAATTGCTCGTAGGGTGCCAGCTCTAGGGCTCTTTTTGATCCACCAAGACATACTGGCTCTGGTTCTACAGATTATATGTTATATCCATCATAGGGCCCTAAGCTTCATGAATGTATCTCATCCCCTTTTAAAGCCGTCCAAGATGGCATCTTGCAGCAAAGAGTTCCACAGTTTAACCGTGAGCTCTGTAAAGAAAGCCTTTGTGCTACAGATTCACAGAAAGACACATGGCCAAATAGGCGAATCCAGTTGTTCTCAAGCCTTTGGGCCTCCTGTAGTTTCTAGACTTTAGCTCCAAAATTTCCTGGCCATCAACTGGGCTGTTTGGGACTTCCGGGAGTTAAACCCCCCAAACATCTGGAGGATCAAAGGGTTGAGATGTGCTAGGGATGTTGACTTCTTTCTAAGATTGCCAGAGAATCGTGAGAAGGCATGACAAGGTGCTGTAGGGGAAACGACTCAAAATGAGATGGACACTTAGTGGAAGGCAAGACCAAACCCATCCATTTCCATCCGCAACTGCTACCCCCAGCCTTTCCAAAGAAACATTAATGGTCCTAAGTTTACCTTTTTCCCCAAATGAACAGGTATGACTTTATCATCTTCTGAGTGTAAGATCAAGAGAGGACTGGACAACACTTTGACACTGTGGATGGGGGAAAAAGAGAAGTTGAGCCAAATCTTTGGTTTGTTTTACTGTAATCCTGCTTTTCGTAACCCCTAAAGCAGCCCACAGCCATAAAATTAGGTTTATTATCCTGTTACAGAAATTTTGTTTGGTTCTTCAACCATGTAAAACTATACAGAAGAATCATAGTTTCCTGTCAAGCTAAAATGTGCAGTTTCTGGCTACAGTCCTGCTGGTGACATTGTAGTCTGCCTTCAAGTCATGTCTAATTTATGGTGATCCTATCACAAGCTTTTCTTGGCAAGAACAAGTTTACCATTGCTTTCTTCTGAGAGTGAGAGAGAAAGTGACCTGCCCAGGTTTACAGGAAAACACTGAAGAATGGCGTAGGGCGCTGGGGATGTTTAAATATTTGAAGAGATGTCATGGAGCAAGCTTGTTTTCTGCTGCTCCAGAGACTAGGACAAGGAGCAATGGCTTCAAACTAACAGAAAAGAGACTCCACCTAAACATTAGGAAGAACTTCCTGATGATAAGACCAGTTCGACAGTGGAATACACTGCTGCCAGGGAGCATGGAAGAATCTTTTCTTTTGGAGGTTTTTAAAGAGGGGGCGGATGGACATCTGTCAGGAATGCTTTGATGGCGTTTTCCTGCATGGAAATGGGTTGTACGAGATAGCCCTTGTGGCCTCTTTTAGCTCTATGATTCTGTGATTCTAGCCTCCAAATTTTCACAGATGAAAACCAGGACGTATATGGCTGAGCCACATCACAGGGTGGTAGAAAGTGTGTGGCCAGGCAACAAGAAATTTGAAGTTGTTAATGAGGAAGAACACACAGAACAGTGACCAGAATCTTGTTGGGAACTGCGGTCTCCGTAGATGGGCTTATGTCAGCGGGAATTGGAATTGGGCTATTCTGTAATGTCCATCTCTAATAAAATTCTGCTGTTACACTATTACATACAGAAGCCAGCAAAGTGACCGATGCACATTGGAAGTGTCCCATTATGCATCTCCGCAATTCACTAACGGTTTCTTAGCGCCTCTGCTGTGAAGCTAAGCATATGCAAAGTTAGATAACATTAACCTGTAGGCCTTTTCGCACTTTACCTTCGTCGCGGCGGTGGGGGGCGGTGCTTGCGCGAGCAGCCGTTTGCACGAGCCGGTCACGGCAGCCCTTCTGCCTCCCACAGCTGTTTGCCGGTTGCAGGACCATCGCGCGAACGCCCCGCCCCTTCCTTCCGCAGCGCAGTCTGGGAGCTGTAGGCTGCGCTAGGGGAGGAAGCGCGACCGGCCCAGCTTGTTCGACACACCGCACGCAGGTAAGTGTGCAAGGGCCCCGGGAGCATTGCGCAACCGCGCAGTATGTTCAGCTTAGAGCCGAAAATAAGAAAATGCACGCGTGTCCCGCTTTAGGCTCGTGAGCGTCGCGTGAATGGGAGTGCGTCGTACAGACCGACGCTCCCATTCACGCGATGTTCAACGGGCCCTCGCGCTGCAGAAACTGCGTGCAAAAAGGGCCTGTGAGAGAGGATTCTGGCCTGTTTTTTTTAAGCAGAGACACCCTGAAATTTATGTCCTTAGTTCAGGAAGGGCAAAGCTCTGCCTTGTCCTCCCTTCCACCTTGCTGAGTTAATGGAGTGCAAACAACTTTGGCACTTTGCAGCAACTGATGTAAGCTGAAGACTAAGGGGAAAAGTGGGAGGAAGAGAGGGAGCCTGGGACATTTAAAAGAAAACTGAGAAAGTGGGACAGCAAAGAATTAGCTGGGGCTGTCCCTGCTAAATCGAGATAGTTGGAAGGTATGGGTTTATAGTCCAACATTCATGGCATCCAAGGATAGGGACCACACAACTAATGCAGAGTAGGCAAGGTGTATCCCATGGGCTAAATGCAGCCCAAGGTGGCACCCCCACCAAGGGATCCTCATACCCAACGTCCTCAAATTTGGGAGGACTGAAGCTCCCACGCCCCCAGGGGACAGTAGTGCCACCAAATCTCAGAGGACCGTCTGTATGGCCCAAATTTTGCGGCATCTTTCCCCCATCAACCTTTTTAGTTTCAGCGTTTCTTCAACTTGGGAAGTGATCCAGCTTCCTCCTACTGTCATTCTTGTTTTGGAGAAAAGCTTGTATAGACAGAAGGCAGACCTTCAGAGGCCTCAGTGTTTGAGTGGGACCCACAAGATGTGGAAAAACAGTCCATAGTTCTCAGACTGTGGGACACTATTGGCTATTTGGGGGTAAATTTTTTGTCGGAGGAGGCAGAGGCTCCAGAATCCCCAAGAAGGTGAAACAGTCTGACTGCCTCTGACAGCTGCTCCCTCCCCAAAGCACTGTGATTTTTTTTTTATAGTCTGCTGGAGAGAGAGAGAACAAAGTCTGCATTTCATGGGAGATTGCACCTCTATCAAGCTGTCCTCAACAGTTCTCTGAAAAATACACTCACATGGTTCCAGCTCAAATACGATCTCAATTAAACAGTAGAAGGCAAGGCAATGCACCAGCAGTTCTCCTTTGGAAGAATGGGGTGCTTACATGCTCCTTCATCCCTTCCACTTGTTGTAATTTGGCACGTACGGTCCCAATTAATTCTCTTTTGCCCCACATTTTTCAGCTGCCCTTCAAAAGTACCAGTTTCTCTCTTACTTCCATTCCTACAAACTGAGGCCATTTCTGCACTAGCCTGTGATAGCGCTATGATTCCACTTTCAACATCCTCTGGAATCCTGGGGTTTGCAGTTTCAGGAGGGGCTGTCCGGCCCCTCCTGAAACTGCAAACCCCAGGATTCCAGAGGATGTTGAAAGTGGAATCATAGTGCTATAACTGGCTAGTGCAGAAATGGCCTGAGTTCAAAGTGCAAAAGTAGTTTGTACTCAATTAATTCAGCAGAGGGGAGAGAAGGGGAAGAGGACAGAGTTTTGGCCTTCCCAGTCAGTTCAGGCAAAAGCAAACTGAAGCCACCCTCTCCTAGTTCATCTTTGGTCACTCTCTGATACCACACGGCCACTTGGGCCACAATTTTCACCCGTGATATACTGGAGGGCATGCACCTTATATGCATTTATGCCAAAGGCAAGGCCCTGCTCCTGGAATATTTATTGGTTGTGCAACACTTCACGAGCCCAGGTGCACTGAGAGGCAATAAAGAAATCATAGATATGATGGAAGGATGGAAGGATGGGTAGGTAGGTGGATAGATAGATAGACAGATAGACAGAGACAGAGAAAAACAAGCAGGCAGGCACTTACTTTTTATCATTTTGAAAGTACATGTCAGCTCGGGCCATTGTGTCCAAGACTAAATATTCAAAACCAGGAAACTTGCGGTAGATCTGATGGGAGGAAGAAAAAAAGCCATAAAGCCTGGAAGAATGGACAATTTTCCATCAATGGAGACTGCAACAAGCAATTGAAAATGTACATAAGTCAACATGGAAAACTCAACACCCTGCAATAGAAATGGAAAAAGGATTACACGACCTCAGACACAGTAGCCTTGCTTCTCCCTTCCACTGATAGCTACATTTGAATGGGTGAGAAAGGACCAGAGCTTCTGGGGGTTATAACTTTCAGAATTCTCCAACCAGCACATCCACTGATCAGGTTGGCCAGAGGATTCTGGAAGGCATAATCCCAAAAAAAAACAAAATTATCAAGCTTTCACATTCTCTCTCTCTCTCTCAAGCACACACACGCTCTCTCACACAAACACACAACTCCATTTCACTGGCTGGTGATTTGGTGCACCCAATTGTGGGTTCTGCCGAAGTCCCAAGCAAGTGAACCAAGGCACCGTGATTTGGCAAGGCCAAACTGAAATCCCAACAAAATACAAAACACAACAGGGCTCCCTTTCTGCACACATGTGAGCTATTCTAGGAGAGGTGACAGAGTAAATTAAATAGTGTAGAAGTATGCATGAACAGATGAACCAATAATACAAAACGTGTAAGCAAAACAACTGAGTCCTCGTGTGAGCCCACTTAAAACCTGCAGCTTCAGTGAGACGAACTGCTGATCCCATTGAGTGTGTTTATGTGATCATTCAAGTGATAACGGAAGCAAGCAACGCCTTTCTCCCTTCGGCACTGGGCGGCTAGCCAGTGAGGTGCCTGCAGCCATTGCGCTCCGTGAACCACTGATAATCCAGCCCTACCACAGCATGAGTTACTCAGTAACTCAACCATGCTGCCACACAGACAGAACCAGAGGTTATCCACACCACTGCAGAAATTGTAGAGTTGGAAGAGGCCATCCAGTCCAACCCCCTTCTGCCATGCAGGAAGACACAATCAAAGCATTCCCAACAGACTTAGGGTGCTGGGGATGTTTAGCTTTGAGAAGGGAATCTCATCTGGAATCCTGTGTCCAATTCTGGGCACCCCAATTCAAGAAGGATATGGACAAGCTGGAGCGTGTCCAGAGGAGGGCGACCAAAATGGTGAAGGGTCTGGAAGCCATGAAGCCCTACAAGAGGCGGCTCAGGGAGCTGGGTATGTTTAGTCTGCAGAAGAGAAGTTTAAGAGGGAACATGATAGCCATGATAGCTGAGCCACCCAGCCTCTGTTTAAAAACCTCCCAAGAAGGTCCACTATACTCCCAGGCAGCAGCGTATTCCACTGTCAAACTGTTCTTACCATCAGGAAGTTTTTCCTGATGTTTTAGGTGGAATCTCCTTTCCTGCAGCTTGAATCCATTGCTCCTCGTCCTAATCTCTGGAGCAGCAGAAAACAAGTCCACTCCCTCCTCAACATGACATCCCCATATTTAAACATGGCTCTCATGTCCCCTCTTAACCTTCTCTTCTGCAGACGAAACATCCCCAGCTCCCTGAGATGGCTTCCAGACCCTTCACCATTTTGGTCGCCCTCCTCTGGACACACTCCAGCTTGTCGACACCCTTCCTGAATTGAGGTGCCCAGAATTGGACACAGGATTCCAGATGAGATTCCCTTCTCAAAGCTAAACATCCCCAGCACCCTAAGCCGCTCCTCACAGGGCTTCATGGATTCCAAGCTACTATGAAGAGCCCAGGAACTTACTTTTGTAATGGGGATATTGGCGGCTGCTTCTCTGATGTTGGTATACGGAGCCTCCAGAACTATGGCGTCCACTATGATTCCATCTGATGGGAGGAGGTAGAAACAAGGAGGTTACACTTGCAGGGGGAGGACAAGGGCAGGTCCCTGATGGAAGAGTCTTGCTCTTCATGCCTTTAGTCCCTTCATCCCCATCCCCCCCCCCAAAAAAAAATTCCAGCAAGAACCTGCAAAACAAGATGCTCAGGTCTAGTAGAGCCTTTATACCCAAAGCCTCCAAGTGAAACCAAGTTGAATCACAGCCCTAGATTAAAGGGAAGAGAAACCTACAGCAGCCCTAAAGCAGATGCCAATAAAACAACAGCTGAGATCATGCTTTGGGTGCAATTCTCCCACCCATCTTTCCTGAGGTCCTCTGGTGATGTTCATAACTCTCCTTCTCTCTGGCTTCCTTCCTTTGGATGGAGGGATGCCTGTGATTCTGCAACATCTGGGGAGAATAGAGGAAATCTCTACCCATTTTCCTCACTCAAAACGGACCAAGAGAAAATGGCCATGCTGCCCACAGGGGTCTGGGAGTTATTATCCAAAAAAGTAACTCCCCCAAGCTCCTTTCCCAGCATACACAGCACCCACAGGACTCCCCCTTGAAAATGTGACCCTTCCTTTCCCCACACATAACCCCAGTTACCTGTTTCTTGCAGTTTCTTCGCTGTATTAGTGGCAATTCTACAAGGAAATAAGAAAGAGGGAGGTTAGGCTCTGCCGGCAGCAAAATGAACCCTGTGAAGAAATCGGCCATCCTCCTAACAAATATACAGCTATATCATTTCAGATAGTAGCTGTGGGTTTATAGGATGGAATGATTGTTCCATGCAAACAAACAAAAACCTTAACACAGAAAATTAGTATGGCAGGGGAAAGGTAAAACTAGAAGGTAAAGGTAAAGATTAGAATGCAAAAGTTAGAATGCAAAAATTAGAAGGTAAAAATTATTATTGGCAGGGGAAAGGTAAAATTAGAACTCTCTTCCTCCTATGTGCAGGATTCTTTTTTCCCTGTGCATTCTATTCTGTGGTCCCTCATTTGTACTTAGAAGTCTACAACTTCTTTTTTTATTTTTATTTATTTATTTATTTATTTGTATCCCGCCTCTCCATATGGATCGAGGCGGCGAACAACTTACAAATAGCATGTATTTCGAAACATTTCTATACATGCCCCCAACAAGCTGGGTACTCATTTTACCGACCTGCGAAAGGATGGAAGGCTGAGTCAACCTTGGAGCCAGGTAGGATCGAACTTACAACCTTCTGGCTTGCAGTACTGGCATTTAACTACTGCGCCACCAGGGCTCTAAGAGGACTAGGTCCTTGATGTCCACATGGTTTTTGTTGCACCCTACTCATCATCTCTACAGTCAGATGACCCTCTGACTGCTCTACTAGCCCATCTACAAGACCAAGTAAAGACAACAAGATAATGGCCAAGACCCTCCATGGAGGTACATGGAGAGGCCCACATAGATTGTGCCACTCGGCCCCACTCAGAGAATGCAGCTCCATCCATACCCAGTGCATAGCTGAATGTGCATATTCTGCTCATGTGTATCTCAAGAGCACGTATATGCACAATGACCTGGCGTGCACAACTCCAATTCTACAACCTCGAACTGGATTTAAATGTTCCACATTGGACAAAACTGTCCAACCACTTCCACAGGGAAAGTTATGCATGCAACAGGGTTCCAACCACAGAATCAGCCCTTAAATTGTAAAGTCCTCAAGTAACCATACATAACCAGCTGCAAAATGGGCACAATAGGTAGAATGTTCAGAAGGGCACATCCTGTGGGTGGAAAACAGTTATTGTTGCCCCTGCACCCCACAGAATCATAGAATCATAGAGTTGGAAGAGACCCCAGGGGCCATCCAGTCCAACCCCCTGCTATGCAGGAACACACATCAAAGTATTCCCAACGGATGGCCATCCAGCCTCTGCTTAAAAACCTCCAAAGAAGGAGACTCCACCACACTCCGAGGCAGCCTATTCCACTGCTGGACAGCTCTGACTGTCAGGAAGTTCTTCCTGAGGTTCAGGTGGAATCTCCTTTCCTGCAGCTTGAATCCACTGCCCCTTGTCCTAGTCTCTGGAGCGGCAGAGAACAAGCCCGCTCCCTCCTCAACATGACATCCCTTCAAATATTTAAACATGGCTATCATGTCCCCTCTTAACCTTCTCTGCTGCAGACTAAAAGTCCCCAGCTCCCTAAGGCGTTCTTCATAGGGCTTCATGGCTTCCAGACCCTTCACCATTTTGGTTGCCCTCCTCTGGACACGTTCCAGCTTTTCAACATCCTTCTTGAATTGAGGTGCCCAGAACTGGACACAGGATTCCAAATGAGGCCTAACCAATGTAGAATAGAGTGGTACCAGTACCTCCCTGAATCTAGACACCATACTCTCATTGATGCAACCAAGAATCGTGTTGGCTTTCTTGGCTGCCGCATCACACTGCTGACTTATTTTCAGCTTGTGATCTACCAAGACTCCTAGATCCCTTTCACATGTACTGCTATCCAGCCACACATCCTCTATTCTATTTTTGTGCATTCCATTTTTAATGCCTAAGTGCAAGACCTTGCATTTCTCTCTGTTGAAATTCATTTTGTTAGCTTTGGCCCAGCTCTCCAATCTGTCAAGGCCATTTTGAATTTTGATCCTGTCCTCTGGCATATTAGCCAGCCCTCCCAATTTGGTGTCATCTGCAAATTTGATCAGCATGCCCTCCGCTCCTTCATCCAAGTCATTGATGAAGATGTAGAATAGCTCTGGGCCCAGGACAGAACCCTGTGGTGCCCTCACTAGCCATTCTCTCCAGGATGAAAAGCAGCCATTGGTGATCACCCTTTGAGTGTGGTCGGTCAACCACTTACAAATCCACCTAACAGCAGCCCTGTCCAGCCCCACATTTTAGTAGTTTCTTTCCAAGAATGTCATGGGGAACTTTGTCAAAGGCTTTACTGAGGTCAAGATATGCTACATCTACAGCATCCCCTTCGTCTATCAAGCTTGTAACCCTGTAATAAAAGGAGAGAAGATTAGTCTGGCATGACTTATTTTTGAGAAATCCGTGCTGGCTTTTAGCGATTATGGCATTGCTTTCTAAGTAATTACAAACTGACTGTTTAATGATCTGCTCTAGGATCTTTCCTACTTTAAATTGTTCCTCAGTTTGGAAGGCCAGTTTAGTTCCGGATTTTAAAACAACCAAATTTTACATGGGAAAGAGAGAGGAAGAAGCACACATATACACACATAATAAATGCCGAAAATGATATCCATCTTCAAGATGTCAACAGGAGGAGAAATGGCCTGCATTGCACGAAAGCTCCAAAGACTGAACGTACCCAGTGCCGAGAGAGTGTCCCCACAGAATTACGGTGCTGCTCCCACTCCTCGCTTTCACCCAGTCGTAAAGGCACAGGATGTCCTTTGTGAAACCGTTCTCACTCGGCTGGCCGGTGGAATCCCCGTAGCCTGGGAGGCACAAAATCACAGGGTCAGAGGCATATGTGTCAGCCATTAGGGTTGCCCAGTCTCTGGCCTGGCCCTGAGCCTCCAGCTTTTGTGGATCACCTCCAAGCACGAGACAAGGGTGCAAATTCACTATCTTGGGGGGCTCAGCTCTGGGCAAGAGGAAATTGCTGGGTGCAAATCTCCAGCTCAAACAGTGGAGCACCAGCCAGCTACAGTTTGCAAGGATTAATGGATGGGTTGTTGCAGCTTGTGAACACTGGCTGGGATTCTGCTTATCTGCTTAGCTGGATTCCAACTTTCCCCCCAATTGCTGTGAAACCAGGGCTCACCCTCCAATCTGCTCTGCTTCCACCTTTTAGCTAGACGGAAGCACATAGGCCTGAATTAATGTTCCTTATCCCATCTCCATCAGTAACTGAGAAGGAATAATTCCCCCGTTTCACCTTGGTCTGGGAACCAGATGTTTGGTTATGATTTCTGTATTAATTTCACCCATTTGGGAGAAAGCTGGGACATAAATTTAATAAATAAATAATCAGCATACTAACAACAACTCCATGCCCTGGTGGCGCAGTGGTTAAATGCCAGTCCTGCAAGCCACAGGGCTGTGAGTTCGATCCCGCCGGGCTCCAAGGTTGACTCAGCCTTCCATCCTTTCTCAGGTCAGTAAAACGAGTACCCAGCTTGTTGGGGGCATGTACAGAAATGTTTCGAAATACATGCTATTTGTAAGTTGTTCGCTGCCTCGATCCATATGGAGAGGCGGGATACAAATAAATAAATAAATAACTCCTGCCTTATCCCCAATAATGGGACTCAAGAGAGTCTATTATTTCTTCTTATTATTAATCTTTTTTCATACCCTGCTTTTTCCTGGTTTGGGCTCAAATAATAATTAAAAAAGTTAAAAATCACTCAGTGCAAAAGTTAAAACACAAATTAAACGATCAAATAAGAATTAGACATAATTCAAACTCAGACATTCATAAATTCCACACCCTTAACAATATCCAGCACCTTTTATCAGACAGGCCATAATCATACATTAAATGCCTGTTGGAATAAAAATGTCTTTACTTGACTGCAGAAGAAATAATAATAATCTTATAGCTTCTACTAAGCTATTATAATATTGTAATAATATTAATAATATATATTTATAATTTATATAATATATATTTATAATATAATATTTATAATATATATTTATAATGTTATTATAACATTATAATAACATATGATATTAATAATATATAAGATGTAATATAGTAAGACGTAGTTAATGTGTTTTAGGGGGTTGGTTTTAGATGGGTTGATGGGTGGGGAGGATTGGTTATGTTTTAATGCTTTTAATGTATTTAATGTATTGTTGTAGTACCGCCTCGATCCATGGGGAGAGGCGAGATATAAATTTATTATTATTATTATTATTATTAATATTAAGAAATAATAAGTTTATAACTTATTAAATTATTATTAAATAATAATCTAATAGCTTATAGCTTGGTGTGGTGGTTTGAGCTTTGGACAACAACCCTGGAGGGTAGGATTCAATTCTGTGCTCGGCCATGAAAACCCACTGGATGACCTTCGGAGTGTCACATGCTCTCAGCCTCAGAAAACCCCATGATAGGTTCGCCTTAGGGTCACCCCAAGTTGGAAACAACTGGAAGGCACACAACAACAACAACACAACAGTTTAAAATCTAAAGAAAAATATCAGTTACAAATATAGTTTTCTATATTTGGCAACCCTTCCAGCCCTACAATTCAAAATTCCCTGGTTCTGCACACCCAGTCGTGGAGCTAGACCATTGGTTCCCAAACATCAGTCCTCCAGGTGTTCTGGACTCCATCTCCCAGAATTCCAGACTGCTGGGCAAGGCAGCTAGGGCTTTGGGGAGATAAAGTCCAAAATCTGGGAATTGCTAAACGAGACTTTTATTTTTTTCCAGTGCCACTTACCCCGGTAGTCAACAGCCAGGACGTGGAAGTCATGATCACTCATGGCCTGTCGAAGAAGTTAGTTTGGATTATATACCTTTCAAATACACAAAGCTATTTGTATTTAAAGGTGACCTACAAAGCAAAAGCAAATTGCTGGCTCATATAAAACTTAGCCAGTTAGCCTGCTCGGCATGAGTCATTTGCAACACGCTCTGTCTTTGAAAGAGGGCTAGGATAGCTTTCTTCTTCCGTTCCTTTCCTTATTTTTCCAAATGTTTTTCTGTTGGTCATCTGGAGGAATTTCTTAAATTGTCAGGGCTATCCACTTTAATACCTGTTTTCCACCAGGAACCTAAATAATATGTCTGTATGGAATTAGCAGGGATGTAGACTTGAGTTAATTGACTTGGATTCAAGTCCGAGAGAGGCCATTTCCGCACTAGCCTGTTATAGCGCGATGATTCCACTTTCAACCTCCTCTGGACCTGGGGTTTGCAGTTTCGGGAGGGGCCGGCCGGCCCCTCCCGAAACTGCAAACCCCAGGATTCCAGAGGAGGTTGAAAGTGGAATCATCGCGCTATAACAGGCTAGTGCGGAAATGGCCAGAGAGAGATTGAGAGAGAGAGAGAATGGTTTGGGAGCGGGAGGAAAAGGCAGAGAGACCCAGAGGGCAAGGTAGCTGAGCGAGGGCACTGAGTGACCCTGCAAACATGCCGGGGATGATAGGACAAGGTGGCTTGGAGTGGAAGGGGCAAGGTCACCATTGGAAGAAGTGGGGAAGGGGGAAAGAAGACAAAAATTGTTGCTATTTAAATACAGCAATGGTTAGGAATATTTCTACTAGCAATGATCACAGCTTCTACTATTTAGAGTGAGAGGGATCATAGCCACCAGTGGTTTTAAGTGGTCAGTTGCTAAATGCATCTTTTTCTTTTCAAAATATGGTAACTTTTGTTTAAAACCGGGCTTTCCAAACGGTGCGTCACAACACATTAGTGTGTCACCTGTAGTGTGTTGGTGTGTCACCTCCCCAGCCGAGAAAGACCCCCCACCCAAGCCTGGCCCACTGCTGTCGCTCTCGCCAGGGCCTTTCCCCAGCAAGAGCGATGGCAGCAGGCAAGGACCAGGTGGGAGGGGGCTGCCTTTCCCTTGCTGGGGCCTTTCCTGGTGAGGGCGATGGCAGTGGGCCAGGAAATGGGGGGTGCCTGCCTTTCCCCACCCTAGATACTCCTCTGGGTACCTCCAATTTGCTAGTAAAACTAAATTACTGTGTCGCAAAATGATGCATGTCGAAAAGCGTGTCACCAACATGAGAAGTTTGGAAAGCTCTGGTTTAAAAGGTCAGTTGCCATGCATGAGACCTCCTAAAAGTTAATTGCTCCCTTTTGATTGGGGAGTCTGGAGGGGCTGAGGGCCAGATCAGCCTTGGGGGCCTTATACAGCCCCAGGGCCCCCCCCTTGCCCACCGAAACTATGCAGCATAAGAGGTAACGTGAAAACAGTCACAAACCATAAAGACCAGCAGGGCAAGCAACACAATCACCTCCTGCCTAGATCATGAGAAAGCTTACACTTTTGGATTATAACTCCCACAGTCCATGGGCTTACTGCAAAAGGGATGATGGGGGTTGTGGTACCCCCAAAGTGAACCTCCCAAGTTGTGCAATGCAACGGCACAGCTCTCTAGAAGCGTGGTAGCAGCGGGGGCCCCACAGGAATCCCCTTTGGGGCTGGAGTGTGGGCCAAAATGCTCCAGATAACACCTACCTTTATGAAACCAATTCTGTGACTCATTGCCCTGCAAGAGAGTTCAGAGATTAGACAGATCTGAATAGTAGTCGCAGTAAAGAACAGGAGTGGTATTCTGTTGAGAAAGTCAGTCCTGGAGATCTGTTTCCAGGCAGAAGTGCTGGTTATGACTTTTAAACTTCTACATGGCCTGGGTCCAAGCTATCTGAAAGACCATTCAAATACAAGCTTGTCCAAGTCCTAAGATCTTAAGGGGAGGGCTTTCTCTTGGTACCACCACCACCACCACATGTACTTCTGGAGAGGATCTCGGAAAGAGCCTTCTCGGTGGCTGCTCCCAAGCTGTGGAACTCCCTTCCGCAGGAAGTTCCGTGGTTCCCACACTGGTCTCTTTTTGCCTGCAGAGAAAAGACCTTCTCACCTAAAGAGGCCTTCTGCTTCTAACTGGCTGGGGGAGCAGAACAGGTGTGCTGGTTCCTAATGTGGAATAGCTTTTCCTGTGCTTTTAATTGTTCTCAATTAATGTTTTTAAGTGGACTGTTGTCTGATACTTTTCAAATGTTTGCATTCAGATTGTTTTGTTTCAATGTGCCATGTTAGCTTTGGGTCTCACATGGGAGAAAAGCAGGATATAAACTAATGAATTAAATAAATTAGGCCTGCGCATGGACATGTCTGGATATTGTGGAAGGAGCTATCCAGGACTTCCTTCCACAAGGCTGCCAACCTGGCCTGCCCCAACTGCTAAGGGGAATCTTGGATGTGGCTCTGGCCATTTCCGCACTAGCCTGTTAGAGCGCGATGATTCCACTTTCAACATCCTCTGGAATCCTGGGGCTGGCCAGCCGGCCCCTCCTGAAACTGCAAACCCCAGGATTCCAGAGGATGTTGAAAGTGGAATCATTGCGCTATAACAGGCTAGTGCGGATATGGCCTCTGTCTCCACACCTGCTAGTCAGCTGCAAGGCCATGTTGGAGTTTGAACTAATCCAAAGCAGAGACACCGATGATATCTGCCATGAAATCTACCGGTATCAGATTTTCTCCATTCCAAAAGGGCAAACGCCAGATTGCCTTGTCTCCATGAAATCTATAGTCAGGCAGGCAAAATTCCCTACTTTCAAAATTTACAGAAACATTTAGGTACACACCTATGGAGAAGAAAAGGCACAATGTTGCGCATTCAAATGCTTACTGCGATGGTTGCTTCCCATATAGAAAATGTGGTTTCCCGTTTTAAAAAAAGCTGTTTTCTATGCAAACCACCTATGTTAAAATTTTGCACAGAAAAAGTGCCCAATTGGAGCATTTTCAGTGCAGGAAACAACTCCTTTCTGCACAGAAAATGCTGTTTCCTACAGAAAACAACCATGTACACCATGTTTGCACAAAATAAGTCCTGAGCTGTGAAGATTCTCATCGGTCCAGCATTCCTCTATTCTGGGTTTCTTTCAGAGAAAGGGTTTTTGACCATTTTCCAAATATTCTTTCCATCCCTCGCACACACCCTGTTGGAAAAGAGGTATATAGACTTGCCTGCATCGTTGTGCTTGGAAAGACTAATTCAGCGGCTGGCCCCATACGGAAGCCAAAGCCTTACAGGAGCACTTGGTGTCTGATCTAACAGGTGAGCTCTTGAAAAACTCCTCTAGCTTATCCTTCTTGTCACTCAGGACACTTCCGCACTGGACTGTTATAGAGCTTTGATTCCACATTCAACCTCCTATGGAATCCTGGGGTTTGCAGTTCTGGGAGGGGCCGGCCGGCCCCTCCCGGAACTGCAAACCCCAGGATTCCATAGGAGGTTGAATGTGGAATCAAAGCTCTATAACAGTCCAGTGTGGAAATGGCCTCGGACTGTTTATAAATCCCAAATGAGAAAGAAAAACCTTTACAAAGCCTTCTACAAAACCAATAAGATGCTGGAACGGTGTGGCTGATCTTTATCACAGAGGCTTTCTTTCTTTCTTTGACCGAGATAAGGCTTTACGGTTTGGCTACACCAGAGGTTCTCAACCTTCCTAATGCCGTGACCCTTTAATACAGTTCCTCATGTTGGGGTGACCCCAACCATAAAATTATTTATTTATTATTTTCAATGCCTCCCCCCCGGCAAAGGCCGCCTCGCCAGCCAGGAATGCAATGGGGTGGGCAGGGAGGGAAGAGGAGCCGCGCTCTCCCCCAGGAAAAAACTCCGAGAAGCCCCCCAGGCTCTGCTTCTGCTTCGCTCTCGTTTCCGCTGGGGGGGCAGTGTGGGAAAAGTTTCCAGAGTGTCGACCCTGGCCGGGGGGGGGAGGAATCCCAGCGTCTTTGTCTTTTGCGCCGGGTGCAGCTCACCCCCCTGGAAAAGCGCCGCTGGAGAAGGGGAGCGATTTCACTCCCTTCTGAACAGGGGGCAGGAGGATGCGACGCGCTTGCGCACTACCACTCCTGCTGTGGCGACGCTGTGGCCACATGCGCTCCCGCCAAAGGGGGAAGGAGGATGCAAGTGCGTGGCTCATGCTTGCACACCACCACCAAGGAGGGAATGGAGCCTAAGACCATCGGAAATACGTAATTTCTGATGGTCTTAGGCGACCTCTGTGAAAGGGTCGTTCGACCCCCAAAGGGGTCGCAACCCACAGGTTGAGAACCGCTGGGCTACACAAACAAGGGACTCGACAGTTTCACTGGGAATTCTCCGCCACCTCTCTTCATTGATCTAGAGCAGAGTATGTTCTGTCCTTTGGCCCTGGGTCTGCATGCATGGCTCCTGCGATAAGGTATGTGCTGGGTGTGCATTAGAACAGATTGCGCAGCCAGCTTAGGCATTGCTAGAATGAGGTAGAGCTCTACAAAGCACCAAATGCCAATTGTTATTTGCAACTGTGGCCATTTCCACACTACATTGTTATAGTGCTACTATTCCACTTTCTTTTTTAAAAAAATAATTTTTATTAAAATTTTAGAGGGGACATGATAGCCATGTTTAAATATTTGAAGGGATGCCATGTAGAGGAAGGAGAGGGCTTGTTTTCTGCTGCTCCAGAGACCAGGACAAGGAGCAATGGATTCAAGGTGCAGGAAAGGAGATTCCACCTGAACCTCAGGAAGAACTTCCTGACGGTCAGGGCTGTCCGGCAGTGGAATCTGCTGCTGCCTCCATGGAGTGTAATGGAGTCTCCTTTTTTGGAGGTTTTTAAGCAGAGGCTGGCTGGCCATCTGTCAGGAGTGCTTTGAGGGTGTTCCTGCATTGCAAGGGGTTGGACTGGATGGCCTCTGGGGTCTCTTCCAACTCTACGATTCTATGATTCTATGATTCTAAATGAAAAAAAGCAATAAAAATCCCCCCTCCCTGCTTCCAGACATCAGTTTTCCCAGTTGAATCTGAGTTTAACATTCCATTCCGTACAGACCTTCCATTCCATTTTACTTTTAGCTTATATTTAACTATTTACATTTTACCTTTTACCACCTCATTTTGTATTCCACCTTTTTCACAGCCTCTCTTTCTTTTCCCCTATTTCATTCTTTTATCCAGTTCAATACCTCTCGCCATTCTCTTTCAAAGCCCTGGACTGGCTTATTTTTGAGTGGAAAAAATTAGCTTTGCTGTCTCTACCATATCCAGGAGTTTAAATTTCCATTCTCTTAAATCAATATATTTTCTTTCTTTCCAATATTGAGCATAAGTCAGCCTTGCTGCAGTTATTATAGATAACAATGTCTTTTGATGAGATCTTATTTCTCTTTGTTGGCCTAACATATTCAACAAAGAAAGTTCTGGCTTCATTTCAAAGTTAAAACCGTACATTCTTTGAATTTCATCATGTATTTCTTTCCAAAACTTTTTTGCTATTTTGCAGGTCCACCACATATGAAAAAGGATCCCTCTTTCTCATCACATTTCCAACATTTTCCATTCCCATTTCTTGTTATTAGTACTATTTTGCTTTCAATGTCCTGTGGAATCCTGGGATTTGTAGTTTCCTGAGGCCAAGGATCTCTCTGGCTGAGAATCCTAAAGGCCCCTCCCTAAACTGCAAAACCCAGGATTCCATAGGAGGTTGAAAGTGGAATCACAGCACTATAACAGTCTAGTGCGGAAACAGCCTGTTTGAAACTTGCTTGTGTCTTCCCCAGCTAAGGGAACTGAAGAGGAATGGAAACCATTCATGGACAATTTACGAGAAAGATGGAAAACTGAGATAACAAACATGCAGACAGTTATGCTGGACGTGGAATGAGTAAATTTCAACCAATAATATGGTATAACAAATGTATAGTACTAACGTATATACCCAGCCTTGCCCGGGATTTTATTTTCTCATAGGTAATACTGGTTACAAATACCTTAAGACAGCTTTACAATTTCTGGGAAGGCTCCATGAGAAAAGATGAAAAACATTACTTATGACTTTTTTTTTAATATTCCTGCTAACTAAATAAGGCATTTTTCTTTCCGCTTAAGAACTCACCAAACTGTCTTGTCCAGTACCTGTAACTTTTCCCCATATTCCCCAATCCAATCTGTGTTCAGGGTTGTTAACATGCAGAGGTTAGGTTCCTGAGGGAATACGCTGCCCTCCTCCTTGCTGCTAGGCCTCGTCTCCATAGCAACCAGCCAGGCCCAAGAGCTCTCTGGCTTAGAATTCTAAGAGCCCCTCCCTGACCTACAAACCTCAGGATTCCATAGAATCTTCTCAGGCAGCCAATCCTATGAGGTCTTTGCCTGACACAGACAAACAAACAAACTTTGACTTTTATATATTAGATTAATTGTAGAGGTAAATTCGACAGGGTAGTGACAGATTATTCATATAGAAGAACGGATTTCTTTGCAAGCGTGTGTTAATGGCGTACTAGGTAAGAGGAAGTCAAACAATGACAAAGTTACACGATCAAGTAGATGACAACTCCTTTATAATTGTTAATAGTTTTAATTATTTTGTGTTTAGATTTGTAAGCGAAATTTCCATAATTTTCACGTCTCCTCTTTTCAATCCAGTTATAAAGAATTTAAAAAAAAGAAAGAAATTTGCTTGTGTCTTCCAGTGTATCAAATGGTTAATTGCTTTATTACCCACTGGCACAATTTATCCAGCAGATCAGAAGGAGGAAAACAAAAGTCAGTCACATAGGGACGGGGTGTGTAAGGAGGGCAATTTGCCCCAGGCGGCAATGTTTTTGGGGCGTCCCGGCCCGTAGCCACACCCCCAGTCCCCCTGGCCACGCCCCACACACCCTGGCCATGCCCCCATGCACCACAGCCATGCCCCTGCAGTGGCCACACCCCCTGCAGTGGACACACCCCCTGCAGTGGACACACCCCCTGCAGTGGACACGCCCCTCGTGCTGTAGCCCCACCCCTCCACATACTCCAACCTCCGCCACTGCCAAAAGTACCAAAAGGTATTGTGAGAACTGGAAATGGTCAGAGAGAAGGAAGCAGGAAACATCTTCCAGCCTCAAGGATGAAAGACAGGTAAACAACTGTGAGTCTGAGAAACATCCGAAATGGTGGAGTGATGCAAAACCTCAGCAACGTTGGACAAAGTGTGCTGTATTGTTTGCTTTGCTACAAATAAACACTGCCAATTACCTCCGAGTGAAGTTTGTGGGGTGCAAGTTATCCAGGTCTTGACACCCTGCCATCTTTACATGGAGATGAGGGGTGTGTTACCATGGTTCAGACATACCCGGTGATAGCACTAGATATCTCTTTTGATATCAAACTTATTTGGCCTTCACTTGACCTCTCTCTGCCACACTGCTCCATGTGTTTGCAAGGCCACCGGATAAGCACATAAACAGGCACGGCTGGTTAATGGTTGGGCATTCCAATCCCCACTTAGGCAGGCAGATTAAGGCCACTCCGTCGCTTCAGGGACCTCTTTGCAGACACACCTTCCTTAAGCACGACTTTACACAAAGACGCTCAGCCTCGAGCTGGCCCATGTACAATGCTAAGCCATTTGCATACTGGCTACACTATCGTTATACCTGCGCTAAGCTGGTCATGTAAAACTTGACCTTTCCCAACACTTTTGTCCCGCTCTAAACTTGCGTTGTTCTCACCGAGCATGGCATGGCCTGTAGGCACAATCCACCCTATAAAAACTCCCCGATTCCGAGTCCTCCTCGGACAGCTTGGATCGCCCCGGACTTCCATCTAGCCCTGCTGCCACTGTCTCCAGCGAATCGTCCCCTCAGCGAGCCGCGCTGAGCTTTCTCCCCTGCAATCTCCACTTCCCTCCAGGACTACGAGATAAGGTGTCGTATCACCCGATTCCCCTAAACTCTCACTCCAATTTCTAGTTAGTTGTGTGCATGAGGTGTCTTATTTGTCGTTTGTCCTTAAATAAAGTTATCAAGTTACTATTTCTAGACTTGTCCGCCTGCTCTTCTGACCTGACTCCATATACATAGATTTGCAAGATCCCTGCTAAAGTTACCCTGCCTCTCGTTAGCTTAAGAGAGTGCTCGAGTTAATTTCCCCATCTTGTGTTTATATCTGGTTATTTGGGCACCCCTCCCGGGACCCCCAGAATACAGGGTAACAGGTGAATATACTAAACGAAAGCTGGATCGACTGCATGTTTGACCATCAGGATCTCTTTTAAAAGCTTGCACAGTGTGAATCGTGGTGCATTTTATATTAAACTGCGGAACTTCCTGCCACAAGATGAAGTGACGGCTGCTAACTTGGATAGCTTTGGGAGGTAGTCAGATAAATCCATGGAGGATGGGGCAGTCACTGGCTACTAGTCAGAAGGGAAGCCAGAAATGACTTGAAAGGACACAACGAACAAGCAACAAGTAAGGACCCACAATGAAATGGGGAGCGAGAGCAGCCGCCTCCTTCTGCTCCACTCATACAGCTGAAGCCAATCTCTTCCTGCCTCGGTCTGGCTTTGCTTCTCTCCCCCAATAATGCCTGCAGAAATAACACCATGAAAATGCCGCTTTTGTGGTGCTAAATATTCTACTCACCGGGTCCCCCCATTGCCATGGAGATAGATTATAATGGGATTATCGTCTGCAAGCGCCTCTTCGTACCAGCTGTGGTCCTTCCCTTCCGATTCCTTGCGCCTGTTTTCAGGCAAAGCATGCCTAAGAGAAGAAACGAAGGCATTCAGACACGCCCAACATTTCCTTGCTGATGAGAACAGGGCAGGCTGCGTTAGTGCCAAGGAATGAGTGAAGGGAGGCCCCAAATGATTGCCTTTATTTGAAAAAACACAAAATTTGCACACAGGAAGAAAGCAGGAGTCCAAAAAGAGGGGAGGTTTTAAACTGACACAGCTGCCTTGCTATTATTGCAATATGGGACCAGCTGGGAACTGAGGTGAGGAGCTCCGAAAGGTGGGTACAGAAACTCCCAGGCGCAGCCCACCCCCTGCACAAAAATGGCTGGTATAGGCTTACTCACCAGATGCCAAAGGTGACCCCTGGCTCAGAGGTGAGATAGAAGTTTCTTGTGTGGTTCAAAAATACTTCGGGCTTCTGGAAGTCCACCCAAAAGGGAACACTCACTGCAAAAAACACTTTGATTTTAGGTTTGCTTCTGAGTATTATAGAATGATAGAATCATAGAGTTGGGAGAGACCCCCAGGGGCCATCCAGTCCAACCCTCGCTATGCAGGAACACCCATCAAAGCATTCCCCACAGATGGCCAGCCAGCCTCTGCTTAAAAACCTCCAAAAAAGGAGGAGACCCCACCACACTCCATGGAGGCAGCAGCAGATTCCACTGCCGGACAGCCCTGACCATCAGGAAGTTCTTCTTGAGGTTCAGGTGGAATCTCCTTTCCTGCAGCTTGAATCCATTGCTCCTTGTCCTGGTCTCTAGAGCAGCAGAAAACAAACCGTCTCCTTCCTCTACATGGCATCCCTTCAAATATTTAACCATGGCTGTCATGTCCCCTCTTCACCTTCTCTTCTGCAGACTAAACATACCCAGCTCCCTAAGCCGTTCCTCATAGGGCTTCATGGCTTCCAGACCCTTCACCATTTTGGTCGCCCTCCTCTGGACACGCTCCAGTGTCACCATTATGCACACACACACACACATCAATACCATGACAAGCGAGCCATCTCTGCATCACAGACTTGTGACATTTTGGCAGTCATTCCACAAGCGAAATGACTAAATTGAAGCTGCCGTACAGCGGGCGTACAATGAGATGGCACGACTCTTTGGAAAGGCAATATTGCTCAAGAAAGTAGAAGGCAGTAGGGAAAGAGGAAGACCACACGACAGGTGTGACCTTTGTGAATTTGATGATTGGCAAGGTACACGCTTGCCTTCCTGCCCCCCACTCTCCTCATCCCGTCCCCCTTCATAAACACAAATATGAATGTGTTCATGCATTTAGGAAGTGAAAAGAGTACAATCCTTCATCCACATTCACAGGTTTTGTGAACTTCATCATCCGTGAGGCATCTGCTTGCCTTCCCTACTTCTCCCTCTCCCGTTCTCCTGTACCTTTCTTTCTTCCACAGACCCGGGCAGAAGGCCAGCTAATGGTAAGGGGCAGCCCTGCACATTTGCCTTCTCCAGTCATGCTGCTGCCCCCTCCCATTCGCTTGCCTATCGCCCAGGCACCAGGAAGGCAATGCGTCCAGATGAAACACAAGTGAATGAGGGAGAAGCATGCGCATCTGTGTGTGGCTGCCCCCGCCCCTTCAATTCGCCCATCGTCCAGATGCCTGGAAGGCAATGCACCTCTGAGTAGGGTGCAGGAAGCACATGTACACGTGGCTTCCCCCTCCCACTCACTTGCCTATCGCCTGGGCATCTGGAAAGCAGTGCGCCTGGGTGAAACACAAGCGCATGGGAGGGAAACCCTGGAAAGGAACGGGAGGCAGCGCGCTCACTTGGGCCAGGAAGAGTTATTTGTGCTTTTTGGCTTCCATGAGCGTTCCTGAACCAAACCTTTGCAAAAGTCGAGAGGTCACTGGGCAGACACACGAATAGTCACATCCAGATCTTTCATGTATATATGGCATGCATGGATTCCAGGCTAAAGGGAATCTCTTAGCAAGCCTTCTAGTTAAAAATCAACAGAGATAAGCAAATACTTACTTGTTTTTGGTAGGAATACTTACAAAAATTAAGATAGACAAACTTTCGTAATAATGGAGGAAACAGCCGGACAAAGATGGGCACAGATGCATACAAAATAAATACATTCAGCAGGGCCGTCTTGATTTTATTCATCTGGAGCCAGTCCAGAAGTGCCCTGGGGGGAAAAAAGAGATCGAGTTTAATTTGTTGTTTAATCACAACGATCATCATCGTTATTGTTTTCTCTCAGAGTCTCCTTTCATCTGCCACCTCTCCCCATGGATTGAGGCAGGGACAACAATAGATTGACATATTATAGTTAAAAACAGAGCATCGATTAAAACAGTAGTTAAAATGCACATCACCTTTAAAAGCAAAAAAAATTACAAATACCTAAAACCAGACCATACATATTTAAAATGCATTGTTAAAATTCACAATTTAAAATTTAAAAATGAGGATAATCTCCTTCCCCTAAGAATTCTGCTCCACCAATGACATTTTCCTTCAATCTTCAAACTTCTACCATTGCAGCAACTTAAAACTTCAGCTGAGGCCATTTCCGCACTAGAGTGTTGTAACGCTATTGTTCCACTTTCAGCATCCTATAGGGGTTTGCAGTTTATCTTTTTAAAAAAATGGAGTGAAGAGAAGATGTTTGAAAGAGCAAAGGCAATTTCTCCTCCTCTTCCAAATCACACTTGGGGAACCTTAATACCTACAGATGTTCCCAGATCGCAGCACTCTTCACCAGTGATGAGGGATGCTGGGAGCTACAGTCCACAAATGCCCCGGGCCGAGATCCCAGAGGCCGAGATTCTTCATCAGAATTGTGAAGCATAAATCTCTACGTGCAAAGTTATGTGCTCCCTGTGCACTGAAACTCTTGTGTTAAATTGTTGTTGTTAGGTGCCTTCGAGTCATTTCTGATTTATGGTGACCCCTAAGGAGAATCTATCACAGGTTTTTCTCGGCAAGATTTATTCAGAGAGGGTTTTTGTCCTCCTCTGAGGCCAAGAGAGTGTGACTTGCCCAAAGTCACCCAGTGGGTTTCCATGGCCAAGTCACTTCGAACCCTGGTCGCCAGAATCGCAGTGCAATACTCAAACCACTAGACCATGCTGCTTCTCCTAACTTTATTTATACTCCACATTTATTGCAAGATTGGGACTCAAGGCAGCTTACAGATCATAGAATGGAAGGCCATTTCTGCACTAGACTGTCATAGCGCTATTATTCCACTTGCAACATCCTATGGAATCATGGGGTCTGCAGTTTCGGGAGGGGCCCAGGATTCCATAGGATGTTGAAAGTGGAATAATCGCGCTATGAGAGTGTAGTGTGGAAATGGCCCTAGACTTGGAAGAGACTCCAGGGGCCATCCAAACCAACCCCCCTCTGCCATGCAGGAATACCCTCAAAGCACTCCTGACAGATGGCCATCCAGCCTCTGCTTAAAAACCTCCAAAGAAGGAGATTCCACCACAATCCATTGAGGCAGCAGCAGATTCCACTGCCGGAGAGCTCTTATCTTCAGGAAGTTCTTCCTGAGGCTTAGGTGGAATCCCTTTTCCTTAAAATGATGACAATATAATTAAAACGTACCAGGAGTCAAACAGAATTATTTTTTTCCCATGAGTCAAATAGAATTAAACAACCCACAATATTAAAACAATTTAAAAGATACACTTAAAGGACCCAAGCCATTAAAATAGTACAGTTCAAAACAATACAACGCCCTCTTGCAAGCCCTTTCCTTAAATGCCTGTGTGAATAATAATAATAATAAAGTCTTCATCTGCTAATGGATGTATAGCAAGGAAGGGGCTATTCCAGCCTCCCAATGGAAGGAATTCCAATGCCTAGGGGGAGACCCCAGAAAGACCTATCTCATGTTCCCACCACCCAGCCTTGTGAAGCTGGTGGGACTGAAATAAGGACATCTTCTGAATTTCTGAAGATCTGTCAGAAATGCTTTGATGGTGTGTATTCCCGCATAGCGGGAGGTTGAACTTGATGGGCCTTGCAGTCTCTTCCAACTCTTATGGTTCTATAATTCTGGGATATGAGGGTCCTGACAACTGAATGCAAAGACAAACGGACATGCAACTGAATACACAACCAAATGTTGAGTATACTCCTAGCTGTTATCCCATTGCACCGTTGCAGTGCTATTATTCCACTTTAACTGCCAGGGCATTATTAGTATTAGTATCAGTATTAGTATTATAAATGCCTCTCCCTAAACTGCAAATCCTCGGATCCCATACGATGTCGTCATGGCAGTTAAAGTGGAATAATAGCACTGTAATAGTGCAATGGTGCACTACACTGTTATAGTGCTACTATTCCACTTTCAAAATCCTGGGAAATTCTGGGGTTTATAGTTTCCTGAGGCCCAAGAGCTCTCCGGCTGAGAACTCTAAAGGCCCCTCCCTAAACTGCAAATCCCAGGATTCCATAGGATGTTGAAAGTGGAATAATAGCACTATAACCGTCTAGTGTGGAAATGGCCATAGTCTGATAAGGCCCTCAGTTAACTCAGCAGACCAAGCGAGAGGCGTAGAGGGGGCTGAATCTTCTTCTTCCCTGCAGACTCAGGCAGGAGGCAACTGCTGCAGCCTCTCCTAGCTTTTCCTTCCTGCCTCATTAATAACCTTTGTCCCCTCGACCACACTCTGAAGGTGCTTGTATCCCAGTCTGCGTCCTCAAAACGCTGGAGGTTGTACACTGCGGCCCAGTGGATTGCTCCTCCTGCCCCCTAAGGGAAGTTCACACAAAAGAAGCTGCCAGGGAAACATGAGCCTGATGCAACCGTTGGCTCAGAGAAAGGGCTGCCAGTACCCAAACCTCCCCCGAGGAACACTGTTGCATGGTTACCCAACCCTTTCTTAAGAGGATGTTCCGAGAAGATGTCTCAACACACCCACGCGGCGGTGTCCCAACATGTTTGGATCAGGTGGCAATGGGAAGAAAAATGAAATCAAGAGCTAACCCAAGAGCTTGACCAAAAAAAAAAGAGGACCAAAAAAAAGTTTTGCTTAAGTCCAGGGTGGGCGACCGTCCAGGATTAGTTGGCCACATTAGCTCCCCAGGATGCCTTTTGACCTTGGATGCCCAGGATTCCATAGGATGTTGAAAGTGGAACAGCAGCACTATAACAGACAGCCATGTTTAAATATTTGAAGGGATGCCATGTAGAGGAGGGAGTGGGTTTGTTTTCTGCTGCTCCAGAGACCAGGACAAGGAGCAATGGATTCAAGCTGCAGGAAAGGAGATTCCACCTGAACCTCAGGAAGAACTTCCTGATGGTCAGGGCTGTCCGGCAGTGGAACCTGCTGCCTCCATGGAGTGTGGTGGAGTCTCCTTCCTTGGAGGTTTTTAAGCAGAGGCTGGATGGCCATCTGTTGGGAATGCTTTGATGGGTGTTCCTGCATAGCAGGGAGTTGGACTTGATGGCCCCTGAGGTCTCTTCCAACTCTATGATTCTATGATTCTAGTGTGGAAATGGCCTCAGTCTCAAAGGAACACCATGGCAAAACCCCTCTGAACAAATCTTGCCAAGAAAACCCTGTGATAGCACCACCACAACTTGGAAAAGTCTTGATACACAACACACAAAAGCCTTGAGACGCAACAACAGTTTCCGCTTCTTGGACTCCATCCTGCTGTAGACACAAGGGGATTAGTTCCGTGCTAGAGGGGGAGTGCAACACAGACGTTCCCCGTGGCCCAAATCCAAAGACCCCAACAGACGCTGGAAAGATTTTTCAGCCGTGGAGCCTTTGTTCCTTAAGCTTTTGGTTCCTCCTAAGAGCCTGGAGCAGAAGACTGAAGCTCTGCAGAGACCTATTCATGACTCATCCCGCTGGGCAGCCGTGCAGCTAGGCAAGTGGGAACAGGGAAGCAGGGAAAAGAGAGGCAGAGAGAGCGC
This sequence comes from Ctenosaura bakeri, assembly GCA_948474755.1. Lineage (NCBI taxonomy): Eukaryota > Metazoa > Chordata > Lepidosauria > Squamata > Iguanidae > Ctenosaura > Ctenosaura bakeri. The sequence goes on along the minus strand of CAOLHI010000302.1, from coordinate 647,177 downwards.
CGTGTCCTTTGTCTTGTTTTACAGCTGCTGGGCTTGCTTCACAAGAAGAACTGCATAATCCTTAACAGATTGCTGTATGTATTGTCCTGCTGACACCCAATTTTAATCACCTCTTTGGTAATGTTAGGTTTGGAGCAGCTTCTCCAAACAATTGGGAGCTCAACGCTTCCCTTTGCAGGCAGGTGGCATTAATTGCATCACACACAAAAGATGGAACAGCTCAGCCACAAAAAGACACACATTCGATCATCACCATCTATCTGGAGACATTAACGATGCAACACTAAGCAAGTCTACCCATGCCCATCTAGCTCAATGGGGTTTCTTCCCAGGTGGGTAGGCACCGACTGTGCCTCAGCGTGGGTAGTTCTGGGCATATCGGGATTCCCATATCGGCTCATCTGGGCTGGGCTAGAAAAGGTATCATCAAACAGATCTTGTTTTTCCCGCTCTTCCAAATGTCCAGATTGCATTTTGCAAGAGAGTATACTCCAATTAATCAGCAGAGTAGCTATGGGGGAGAGAAGGCAAAATGAAGCTTTGCTCCCCAATGAGAATTCTGCTCCCCAAAAATCAAAGTTCCCGCACTCTCCAACTTTATGGCACTGAAGAGGGCAAGATACTGAAAATCACAAAAAGCCAGAACTCTTAGGCCATATCCACACTATCCTGTTACAGTGTTATTATTCCACTTCCTATGGAACAATCCTGGGGTTTGCAGTTTAGGGAGGGGCCTTGAGAATTCTCAGCCAGAGAGCTCTTGGGCCTCAGGAAACTACAAACCCCAGAATCTCACAGGAGGTTGGAAGTGGAATAATAGAACAGTGTAGTGCAGAAATGGCCTTAGAATCACAGAGCTGGAAGAGACCCCGCGGACCACCCCCTGCTGAACCTCATCTTTTGGCTGCAGCCTCCAAGGCCAATTTTCAGTTTTAAAAAGTCCCCCAAATCCCTTGAGGGGATGTCTATGCATCTCTTTTCGCCAAGAACTGGGCTGAATGATTTATTGATTTACCTATTTATTTACTATCCCATCTTTCTCCCAAAATAGATCCAAAGGCAACTGATGGAACAGATTATGTTCCTTCTTCAGGCTTCCTTATTTTCAGTTGAATAAAATCCTTCTTAACCAACAATGTGGCAACATCCAAGTCAACCAATATCTCATCAATGGATGCATAAAACTAGGGAAGCAGCAATCATGAGAGAGCCAGAGTGTTGTAGTGGTTCGAGTGTTGGACTGTAACCCGAGAGACTGGGTCATTTCCGCACTAGACTGTTATAGCGCTATTATTCCACTTTCAACATCCTATGGAATCCTGGGGTTTGCAGTTTCGGGAGCAGCCAGACAGCCCCTCCTGAAACTGCAAACCCCAGGATTCCATAGGATGTTGGAAGTGGAATAATAGCGCTATAACAGTCTAGTGCGGAAATGGTGCAGTTTGATTCCCTGCTCAGCCACAGAAACCCACTGGGTGACCTTGGGCACATCACACACTCTCAGCCCCAGAAAACCCTGTGATAGGGTGACTTTAGGGTCGCCATAAGATGGAAGTGACTCGAAGACACACAATAACAACACAACCATGTACGAACTTCCTCAGCAAGGGCAGCAAGCAAAGAATCCGTATTTTAAAAAAGGTCTTATAGCCCCATTTCTCATCTCTGCTGATATTGGGTGCTGGACTAGCATGCTTGGGGGCCAGAGTTTGAACCCCCACTCAGCAATTGAACTTCCCTGGGTGGATTTCAGCAAGTCACCCTCTCTCAACCTCAGAGAAAGGCCGCGGCAAACCTCCTTTGGACAAACCCTGCCAAGAAAACCCAGCGATAGGTTTGCCTTGGGGGCCACCATAAGTAGAAGCAACTTGAAGGCACACAACAACTATTGTGAAACTCTGCAAACTTCTGCTTACCCTCCAATCAGCTCCAGATGCCGCTGTCTGTTACATCTCCGTAATAGCTAGGAAGGAGGTGGTTGTTGCAATCTCCCTGGTGCCACCCAGTTTTAATCACTGTTTTTGGTAATGTCAGATTTGGAAGGGCATCTCAAAACAATGGAGGCGTCCACTCTTTTTCAGAGGCAGGTGGCTTTAAATGCATCAAACACAAAAGACGGCACTTCTGCTACTGTTCTTGCTAGCATAAGTGATGCCAGGATGTGCATATGTATCATAGAATCATAGAATCATAGAAATGTAGAGTTGGAAGAGACCACACAGGCCATCCAGTCCAACCCCCTGCCATGCAGGAACACCCTCAAAGCACTCCCGACAGATGGCCATCCAGCCTCTGCTTAAAAACCTCCAAGGAAGGAGACTCCACTACACTCCGAGGCAGCCGATTCCATTGCCGGACAGCCCTGACTGCCAGGAAGTTCTTCCTGAGGTTCAGGTGGAATCTCCTTTCCTGCAGCTTGAATCCATTGCTCCTTGTCCTGGTCTCTGGAGCAGCAGAAAACAAGCCCCCTCCTTCCTCTACATGGTTCAGTGTTCATTATCACTGTTACTATTTACACACTAAACGGCAGCCAACCCTCCATATTTGCTAGGCTGAGAGATGCAGGACCTCCACAACAGTGCAAAAACCACAAATATCAAAATGGGTGTGTGTCTGTGGCAAAGGGGGTGAGGCACGGCGGGGAGAACGGGCACCCAGGATCCAAACCAGCTCAGGGGAAGGAAGGGAAAGGGGGTGGGTAGCCAAGGTGGTCCTATAGTTCCTCTCTTTTGCCCCTGTGTGGGGGGCGTTGGGAAAGGGTTTGTGGTGCTGAGAAAATGGGCTGCAACCCAGCCTTAGCTGGCCAGGTAGTGGAGGAGGAGGAGGAGGAAGACCAGAGGTGGGTCTTTCTTCCTTCCTTCCTTCCTTCCTTCCTTCCTTCTTTTTTTTTTTTTTTGGGTAGTAATTTTTATTAAAAGTTTAATCTCGGAAATAAAAAAAACTCCCCCCACACTTCCATGCTTAAATCTTCCAACTGAAATTGCTTATTTCCATTCCATACAAACATAATTTCCATCTTACAGAGAGAAGAACAGTTTACATTATTTCTTCTTTGATTTCTTATACATTTGTATCCTTACACATCTTATACATTTATATCCTTATACCTAATACTCCTTTCCATTCTTTCTCAAAGTTCTGGATAGATTTATTCTTCAAAGAAAATGCTAACTTTTCCATCTCTATCATATCCAGAACTTTTAACTTCCATTCTTCTATATCAATATATTTCTTTTCTTTCCAGTGTTGAGCATATGTCAACCGTGCCACAGTCATTAAATATAATAATATCTTCTGACGACTTCTTATTTCCCTTTGTTGCCCTGGCATATTTAACAGATAAAGCTCTGTTTTCATTTCAAAATTCAGCTTACAAATTCTTTGAATTTCATCATGTACCCCCTTCCAAAATTTTTTTGCTATCTTACATGGCCACCACGTATGAAAAAAAGACCCCATCTTTTCATCACATTTCCAACAATTTGAATTGCCATTTTTCGTTATTTTTTGTAATCTTTCTGGGGTCCAGAGGTGGGTTTTTCAAGGGCTGTATGGCCTGATCGGAGCTGCCAAGAGGGAAGGATCCCCTGGAAAAGGAGCACCCGAAATGCGGGGACAGGAGTTGGAGAAACTCACAAATAATCAAATCTGCAAAAGGTGAACCTGCAAATGCGAATGGCCAGCTGTTTTTACACAGACACATACACACATCCTGATATTACTTATACTAGCCAAGGTGCCAACCTTCCCTGGGGCTTAGTCTTTTCTCTCACAGCCCCCAGCCTCCCCTGATGCCCTTTCTCATGTGTTCTTCCTTCATCTTTCTCTCCAACTCTATTCTCTCTCTTTCTTGCTGGTCCTTCACCTCCTCTTCCCTGGCGCTCATTCCCCTGAGCTAGGAGGTTTACAGACTCCCTCCAGCCCACATCATCAGTTGTGTAACGTAGGATAAGAGAAAATGTAGAGAACTTGCCCTTTGGGACCACAACACCCCAAATCCCCCAAGCTCTGGACACTGTGGCATCTGAAGATGTAGGCCACAGAGCAGGAAATTTTGGCTACAGCAAATGTAGAAGTCTCCAGGCTGGGTCTGTTAAACCTGGAGAAGGGAAGACCAAGAGGTGATATGATTGCCATTTTTAAGTATTTGAAGGGATGTCATATGGAGGATGGAGAAAGCTTGTTTTCTGCTGCTCCAGAGACTAGGACATAGAATCATAGAGTTGGAAGAGACCCCAGGGGCCATCCAGTCCAACCCCCTGCTATGCAGGAACACCCATCAAAGCATTCCCGACAGATGGCCATCCAGCATCTGCTTAAAAACCTCCAAAGGAGACTCCACCACACTCCATGGAGGCAGCCTATTCCTCTGCGGACAGCTCTGACCATCAGGAAGTTCTTCCTGAGGTTCAAGTGGAATCTCCTTTCCTGCAGCTTGAATCCATTGCTCCTCATCCTAGTCTCTGGAGTGGTAGAGAACAAGCCCACTCCCTCGTCAACATGACATCCCTTCGAATATTTAAGCATGGCTATCCTGTCCCCTCTTAACCTTCTCTTCTGCAAACTAAACATTCCCAGCTCCCTAAGGCGTTCCTCATAGGGCTTCATGGCTTCCAGACCCTTCACCATTTTGGTCGCCCTCCTCTGGATACGTTCCAGCTTGTCGACATCCTTCTTGAATTGAGGTGCCCAGAACTGGACACAGGATTCCAAATGAGGCCTAACCAATGCAGAATAGAGTGGTACCATTACCTCCCTCGATTTAGACAGCATACTCCTGTTGATGCAACCAAGAATCGCATTGGCTTTCTTGGCTGCTGCATCACACCGCTGACTCATGTTCAGCTTGTGATCTACCAAGACTCCTAGATCCCTTTCACACGTACTGCTATCCAGCCACACATCCCCCATCCTATAGTTGTGACTTCCATTTTTTCTGCCCAAGTGCAGGACCCTACATTTCTCTCTGTTGAAATTCATTTTGTTAGCCTTGGCCCAGCTCTCCAATCTGTCAAGGTTGTATTGAAATTTAAGCAGCCATTGGTGATCACCCTTTGGGTGTGGTCAGTCAACCAATTCAAAATCCATCTAACAGTAGCACTGTTCAGCCCATATTTTACTAGCTTCTTTGCAAGATTTTCATGGGGAACGTTGTCAAAGGCCTTACTGAGGACAAGATATGCTACGTCTACAGCATTCTCTTCATCTATCAAGCCTATAACCCTGTAATAAAAGGAGAGAAGATTAGTCTGGCATGACTTATTTCTGAGAAATCCATGCTGGCTTAGTGATTACGGTATTGCTTTCTAAGTAATTACAAACTGGCTGTTTAATGATCTGCTCTAGAGTCTTTCCTGGAATTGATGTCAGGCTGACTGGGCGATAATTATTAGGGTCCTCTTTTTTTCCCTTCTTGAAGATGGGGACGACATTTGCCCTCCTCCAGTCTGCTGGGACTTCTCCTGTTCTCCAAGAGTTCTGAAACATTATTGCAAGTGGTTCAGAAATGACTTCTGCCAGTTCTTTTAATATCCTTGGATGTAATTCATCTGGTCCTGGTGACTTGAATTCAGATATTCCTGTACTACTTCTCTACTTATTCTGTGCTGCATTCCCCTCGCTTGCTCACCTGCTCCCCACACCCCACGTTGGGTACTTCACGGGTACATGGAGCAATGGCTTCAAACTACAGGAAAAGAGATTCCAACTAAACATCAGGGAGAATTTCCTGAAGGAAAGAACAGTTTGACAGTGGAATATGCTGCATCAGTGGAGAGTAGTGGAGTTTCCTTCTTTGGAAGTTTTTAAACAGAGGCTGGATGGCCATCTATCAGGAGTGCTTTGATTGTACATTCCTGCATTGCAGGGGGTTGGATTGGATGGCCCCTGGGGTCTCTTCCAATTGTATGGTTCTGTGATTCTATCATTTAATGTAACTGTGACAGCAAACAAGACTAGGGCACCCCAAAGCTGTGTCTGCATCCTTTCAGCCCTCTGGACTTCCTGGACCAATTCAAGAAGGATATTGACAAGCTGGAGCAAGTCCAGAGGAGGGCGACCAAAATGGTGAGAGGCCTGGAAGCCATGAAGCCCTATGAGGATAGACTTGGAGAGCTGGGTATGTGTAGTCTGCAGAAGAGAAGGCTAAGAGGGGACGTGAGAGCCATGTTTAAATATTTGAAGGGATGCCACGTAGAGGAAGGAGGGGACTTGTTTTCTGCTGCTCCAGAGACCAGGACAAGGAGCAATGGATTCAAGCTGCAGGAAAGGAGATTCACTGAATTTCTATGATTCTATGACTCTATGACTAACCTTCTTTAGCCAAAGAAAAAGATTAAATTGTTTCTCCTAGAAGCTTCCAGGAAAAGGAAACCACCCTACAAACGAGTTACAGGAGCCAACCTGCACTGTGGACTTTGTGCCACTTTCAGGGTTTTTTTGTTTGTTTGTTTGTTGTTTTGTGGTGGGAGAAGATTTTTCAAAGTCCTTGTGTCCCCCTGGGCAGAAAACTGCTCCCCGGAAGTCACCACAGTTGCCACACCTGCACTGATGTCTCAGGACACCCTGTTTCTTTTTTCGTGCAACAAATAAACGTTTCCAAAGCGTTCTTAAAAAGAGGGAACACGTTCGAGTCAGTACACCGAGGGCCGTGACTCTTTCTTCCCGGACCAAAGCCAAGTCTGAAGAGGAGGTTAAGAGGGGACATGATAGCCATGTTTAAATATTTGAAGGGATGCCACGTAGAGGAAGGCGAGGACTTGTTTTCTGCTGCTCCAGAGACCAGGACAAGGAGCAATGGATTCAAGCTGCAGGAAAGGAGATTCCACCTGAACCTCAGGAAGAACTTCCTCACAGTCAGGGCTGTCCGGCAGTGGAATCTGTTGCCTCGGAGTGTAGTGGAGTCTTCTTCCTTGGAGGTTTTTAAGCAGAGGCTTGATGGCCATCTGTCGGGATTGATTTGAGGGTGTTCCTGCATGGCAGGGGGTTGGACTGGATGGCCTGTGTGGTCTCTTCCAACTCTGAATTTCTATGATTCTATGATTCTATGATTCTATGATACCAAAGCCATAATACCAAAGAGTCATTTCCCAAGCTCTGGAGCTCTCCCTTTCAGACGGTGACTCTGTGATGCAACCTCTCCCCAATCCTTAGTCAAGTCTCAAGTTTCCTCCCTCTCTGAAATGTTAGTGGTGGGAGCTTCAGGGGAGGAGAACCACTCAGTTTTAAAAAAAAAAAAAAGAAAGATCATACATGAGGTGGGTTTTGAGGTTCATCAGGGCTCCTGGGGCAACCCATGGACTTCCAAAGAGATCCCATAGAGCCAGCATTGGTACACTGGTTTGAGCGTTAAGACTAGGGCCATTTCCGCACTAGCCTTTGAGGCCCCTCCCTAAACTGCAAACCCCAGGATTCCATAGAATGTTGAAAGTGGAATAATAGCACTATGACAGTCTAGTGCAGAAATGGCCACAGTTAAAGTGGAATCATAAGGCTATAATAGTATAGTGTGGAAATGGCCCCAGAATTAGCAGCCATAGTTCTACTCCAGACTGCAGCATTACGTTCCTTCCCTTCATCAGATTAATCTTGAAAGATGAAGGTGGAAACTATGCATCCTTCCCAGTGCTATTGGACTGCAGCTCCCATCAGTCCTAGACAGCACAGCCAGTGGTGAAGGATGCTGGGCATTGCAGTCCACCCACTTCGGGAGGGCTGCATGATTCCCACTGCTGATTTAAAGAGAGTTTGTTTCAAAAAAGTGCCCCCAGTTTAAACTGATTTTTTTTAAAAAAAACAGTTAACTACTTGGAATTTAAGAGGGGGGAAATCTGTGGGTAAGCAATAGCCTCCTTCATTCTCTCACATAGAGATCAATTGATTAGGTCCCTCCCTAAACTGCAAACCCCAGGATTCCATAGGATGTTGAAAGTGGAATAACAGCACTGTACCAGTCTAGCGTGGAAATGGCCTACGACTCTGGAGACCAGGCTTCGAATCCCTACTCAGCCATGGAAACCCACTGAGTGCTCTTGGGCAAGTCACACCCTCTCAGCCTCAGAGGAAAGCCATCGCAAACCCTCTTTGAACAAATCTTGAAAAAAAAAAAAAACTGTCAGAGGTTTGCCTTAGGAAATGACTTGGAAGGCACACCAAAGCTACAACATGAGCAATTTTTAAAAAATATATTGTGCAAGAATGCATCAGATTTAGTGGACACAGTGATCTGGGGTAAGAGGCAGGCTTCTGGTTATGTGACAAAGCACTAACATTTCAAAAACATTACACAACTGAAATTAGTGTGGAAACACACTTGGAGCAACATGTGGATTCCTGACTGGATGTTGAAGGAGTCTGAGTCTTCTTTCTGGATGGGGAAGCCCTGGGTTCAAATCCCAAAAGCTCACCGGGTGGCCTCTCTTAAGCAAAGGCTCCCTTGTCTCAATTCAGGGCGGGTGGTGCCAGTACCTGGTAACTTCCACGTCTGGAAAGGCAGGAAATCCACTCTGGGTTGCAGTTTGACGTTTAAATGAGCTCTCCAAGGCATCAAACAGGAGTTACCTATGAAGCAACTCAGACCGATATGGAGTCCTGGCTTCTCAGATCCCAGCATTGCCATCCTCTGTGTCACTCCTTTAGGGTGGTCTCCTCCCCATCCTCCCAAAATCAAGATGACTGTCTTTGTTTTAAAAAAAACACCCAAGAACCCAGGACTGTGGTCCATTCTTCTCTAAGCATCCCAATCAAACTCCTCTTGGGAATTTAGCCTGAAGGGGGGATCCTCCCCTAGAGCCTTCTCGGCAGGTACCCCACGGAAAGGCCAGCAGTTGGGAAAGCGTCCTCTTTTCCGGACTACAGCTCCCAGAAACTGGGAATTGCAGTCCCAAGGTGGGGGCGGACTTCCCCAAGCCCCCTGAAAGCCAGAGGGAACAACCTGCCCTACGCCAGAGGACAGGATCAAAATTCAAAATGACCTGGATAGGTTGGAGAGCTGGGCTGAGGCGAACAAAATGAAATTGAACAGAGAGAAGTGTAAGGTCCTGCACTTAGGTAGAAAAAATGGAATACAGAAATATAGGATGGGGGACACGTGGCTGGATAGCAGTACGTGTGAAAGGGATCTAGGAGTCTTCATAGACCACAAGCTGAACATGAGTCAGCAGTGTGATGCGGCAGCCAAGAAAGCCAATGCAATTCTCGGCTGCATCAATAGGAGCCTGGTGTCTAGATCGAGGGAGGTACTGGTACCACTCTGCTCTGCTCTGGTTAGACCCCATCTTGAATACTGTGTCCAGTTCTGGGCACCCCAATTCAAGAGGGATATTGACAAGCTGGAGCAAGTCCAGAGGAGGGCGACCAAAATGGTGAGAGGCCTGGAAGCCAAGAAGCCCTATGAGGATAGACTTAGAGAACTGGGGATGTTTAGTCTGCAGAAGAGAAGGCTAAGAGGGGACATGAGAGCCATGTTTAAATATTTGAAGGGATGCCACGTAGAGGAAGGAGGGGACTTGTTTTCTGCTGCTCCAGAGACCAGGACAAGGAGCAATGGATTCAAGCTGCAGGAAAGGAGATTCCACCTGAACCTGAGGAAGAACTTCCTGACAGTCACGGCTGTCCGGCAGTGGAATGTGCTGCCTGGGAGTGTAGTGGAGTCTCCTTCCTTGGAGGTTTTTAAGCAGGGGCTGGATGGCCATCTGTCGGGAGTGCTTTGAGGGTGTTCCTGCATGGCAGGGGGTTGGACTGGATGGCCCCTGGGGTCTCATCCAACTCTACATTTCTATGATTCTATGATTCTTTTCCATCACAGCCCTACAGCCAAGAATGCCACCCGTGTTCTTTTTTTGGGAGCTAGTCTCGGGGAGTTCCGCAGACCTGCTTAGCTTAGCCTGCCTTTGGACTCCAGGAACCTCCCACCCCACCCGGCCAGAGGAGCGTGACTCCTGCCCTCCTGGCTTCCCCGGAGGGTAGACACCGCCCGATGGTCTCCAAAACCCCCTTTCCTTCGCCAGGCTCGGGTCCCTTGCGCGCCCTCCCCTCCCCACGCGCGCTCCCTTCCCGCGTGGAAAAGACGCGGAGAAAAGCCACCGTGGTCCAAGGCACGTAGCCGCTTTAAAACAAAAAAACTGAAGATCCATTGGGATTGCAAGCAAACCCTCTAGCAACACTTTAATTAAAAGTGGCCATTTATTGAAATGTGATTGCAATCCATGCAATAATTAATGATAATAAGCTATTATCCATTTGATTTCTTAGCAGGCCGCTATGCCTCCCCCCGTTCCTTCTGCCGCTTCCTTCCCTGCCACCCTGCTGCTTATCGCGCGATGAAACCGGCTGCAAGAAGGACCGGGGAGGGCGTGGGAAAGAGGCGATCGGGGGCCGGGGAGGGAGGGGAAGGTGCGGGGAAGGCGCAAAGGGGTTGGAAAGGCGCGGCGGGAAAGGCAAGGGGGATCTCCCTGCGCGTCCGCACTGGGCTGTTATAGCGCGATGATTCCGCTTGCAACCTCCGATGGCATTCTGGGGTTTGCGGTTTCGGGAGGGGCCGTTTGGGAAGAGAATGGACATTTGAGAAGAATGGACATTTGGGAAGAGAACTGGGAAGAGAATGGACATTTCCGCACCAGACTGCTATAGCGCGATGATTCCGCTTTCAGCCTCCTATGGAATCCTGGGGTTTGCCGTTTAGGGAGGGGCCTTTGAGGCCCCAGGATTCCATAGATTCCATTCCCGCAGCTTCCCGTCCGGCCCCTCCCGAAACCGCAAACCCCAGGATGCCATCGGAGGTTGCAAGCGGAATCATCGCGCGATAACAGCCCAGTGCGGAAGTGGCCAACTCCGGTGGGAGGCGGACTCACCCGGCGTATTCCTGGGGCGCCGCTGCCGTGGAGGCGGCCTGGCCCATGGAGGCGGCGCTGCTCCTTCCCTGGCGGACGGCGGGCGCTGGCGCCTCTCGGCCCGGCCGCTTCTTCATCCTCCGCCGGTAAAACACCCGCGCCGGGCAAGCGGAGGAGGAGGAGGAGGAGCCGCAGCCAAGCCCCGCCTCCACCCCAGAAAGGGGCGTGGCGGACTCGAAGCCACGCCCACCGACTCCCACTTTCCCGCCGTCTCCACGCCGCTCGCCGGAGCCACAGGCCACGCCTACAGCTCGGCGAAGGAGGCGGGGAGAAGGCGCTAAGCCACGCCCATCGCACAAGTGATGAGCAGGTTTCCGTATTTTAGGGTGGAGGCGGAAGAGCTGAGCAAGTTAGTTTTTTTTTTTAAGTAACGTAATTCCTTTGCTTTCTTTTAGCCGCTTGGGCGGGGAAGGGGGTTAATCGCTTTTTTTATTGTTGTTCCTTCCTACTGCTTTTTAATGAGAAAATCCTTGGGAATTGGGAAGAGAATGGACATTTCCGCACCAGACTGCTATAGCGCGATGATTCCGCTTTCAGCCTCCTATGGAATCCTGGGGTTTGCCGTTTAGGGAGGAAGGCCCCAGGATTCCATAGGATGTTGAAAGTGGAATCATAGCGCTATAACAGTCCAGTGCAGAAATGGCCACAGTCAAAGCCCTCCCTTTGACAGATGACCATCCAGCCTCTGTTTAAAAACCAACAAAGAAGGAGATTCCGCCACACTCCCAAGCTGCAGCAGATCCCACTGTCAAACTGCTCTTGCCTTCGGGAATTTCTTCCTAAACTTTAGATGGAATCCCTTTTCCTACAGTTCGAAGCCATTGCTCCGTGTCCTAGTCTCTAGAGCAGCAGGAAACAGGCTTGCTCCATCCTCCATATGACATCCCTTCAAATATTTAAACATGGCTCTCATGCCACCTCTTAACCTTCTCTTCCCCAGGCTAAGCACCCCCAGCTGCCTCAGTTGCTCCTCGTAGGGCCCTTTGACCATTTTGGTCGCCCTCCTCTGGACACCTTCCAGCTTATCAATGTCCTTCTGGAATTGGGGTACCCCAAACCAGACACTGTATTCCAGTGTGACCAAAGCGGAATAGAGGGGTACTATTACTTCCTTTAACCTAGACCAGTGCTTCTCAACCTTCCTAATGCCGCGACCCTTTAATACAGTTCCTCATGTTGTGGTGACCCCCAACCATAAAATTATTTATTTATTATTTACAATGCCCCCACCCCCGGCAAAGGCCACCTTGCCGGCCAGGAACGGGGGGGTGGGTGGGCAGGGAGGGAAAGAGGAGCCACACATCTCCCCCAGGAAAAACTCCAAGAACCCCCCCCCCGGGCTCTGCTTCTGCTTTGCTCTCGTTTCCGCTGGGGGGGCAGTGTGGGAAAAGTTTCCAGAGTGTCGACCCTGGCTGGAGGGGGGAGGAATCCCAGCCCCTTTGTCTTTTGCGCCGGGCACAGCTCACCCCCGGGAAAATGGCCGCCTTGCGGCCCCCCGGCCCTTCCGCAGTGCCCCCCTCCGTGGAGAGTGGGACAGGGGCCATGGAGAGGAGGGGGCCTGCCCCCCGTGCTGCCGCCACCCCCCCCCAAGCTGGCCCATCAGACAGGAGGTCCTACCGGTAGTGGAGACGGGGAGCGATTTCAGTCCCTTCTGAACAGGGGGCAGGAGGACGCGAGCGCACGGCTCGCGCTTGCGCACCACCACCGAGGAGGGAATGGAGCCCAAGACCATCAGAAATACGTATTTTCCGATGGTCTTAGGCGACCCCTGTGAAAGGGTCGTTCGACCCCCAAAGGAGTCGCGACCCACAGGTTGAGAACCGCTGGGATAAAGGGTTTGTAGTTCAGCCTTTCCTTGCCATGCTAGGTTTCCAGATACGAAGACTGCTTTGTAACTGGGAGCATTCAGTCATATAAGCCCACAGCTGATGAGGTATACAGTACAGACACAGACTCCTTGGAATGACTTTCAATATTTAAAGCTTTTTCACAGGTTCAGCTTGCGTTATGTTGAACAAGGGACTGGAACAAAAACACTCAGAAGCTGAAGCTCTTCCCGTAATTTCTTTTCCCATGCCAGGAAAATGTTCGTCTGTTAAGGCAGCAGCCTTTGTAGAGGTGCTTTTAACTTGCAGTTCTTGGGCCATTTTCACACTGGACTGTTATAGTGCTATTATTCCACTTTCAACATCCTATGGAATCCTGAGGTTTGCAGTTTAAGGAAGGGCCCAAACTGCAAATCCCAGGATCCCATAGGATGTTGAAAGTGGAATAATAGCCCCATAACAGTCTACTGCAGAAATTGCCTTGGAAAGGTTACCTTTTTTGGGGTTACAGCTACCAAAATTCCCCAACTAGCATGATCTCCTACAGTTTGAGGGGAGAGTCTGGAAAATGTAATCCATCAAAGCAACTTTTCTCTGCTCTGTTTCTATGAATGGCTTGTTGTGTGGATGTTTGGAGGTGAAGCTTTTAACTGACAGGGAGAGATGGGTGCTCTCCTTGCTCCTGTCTTCAGCTGACGCTGCTGCTCCAAGGACAACTTAAATGTCTCTGTGAAAAGATAGCAAACCTGCGTCCAGCTGAGAAATTTGCATGGATCGCTAGCAGCACCTTTAATCCTGGGAAGCCCTGGAGATAATCTGACTTGGCCCCGACTGCCATCTGCTGGCAGTTTGTTCATTCTTGTTGGGTGCCTTCCAGTTCTTTCCAACCTGTAGAGACATGAAGGAGACCCTGACCCTTTCCGCACTGGACTGTTATAGCGCCATGATTCCACTTGCAACATCCTATGGAATCCTGGGGTTTCCTGGCTGGCCCCTCCTGAAACTGCAAACCCCAGGATTCCATAGGATGTTGAAAGAGGAATCATAGCGCTATAACAGGCTAGTGCGGAAATGGCCAAAGTGTTCTTGGATAGCAGTACGTGTGAAAGGGATCAAGGAGTCTTCATAGACCACAAGCTGAACATGAGTCAGCAGTGTGATGCGGCAGCCAAGAAAGACAATGCAATTCTCGGCTGCATCAATAGGAGTCTGATGTCTAGATTGAGGGAGGTACTGGTACCACTCTACTCTGCTTTAGTTAGACCTCATCTTGAATACTGTGTCCAATTCAAGAAGGATATTGACAAGCTGGAGCAAGTCCAGAGGAGGGCGACCAAAATGGTGAGGGGTCTGGAAGCCATGAAGCCCTATGAGGATAGACTTAGAGAGCTGGGGATGTTTAGTCTGCAGAAGAGAAGGTTAGGAGGGGACATGATAGCTGTGTTTAAATATTTGAAGGGATGCCATGTAGAGGAAGGAGAGGGCTTGTTTTCTGCTGCTCCAGAGACCAGGACAAGGAGCAAAGAATTCAAGCTGCAGGAAAGGAGATTCCATCGAATTTCCTGATGGTCAGGGCTGTCCAACAGTGGAATATGCTGCCTCGGAGTGTAGTGGAGTCTCCTTCCTTGGAGGTTTTTAAGCGGAGGCTGGATGGCCATCTGTCGGGAGTGCTTTGAGGGTGTTCCTGCATGGCAGGGGTTGGACTGGATGGCCCGTGGGGTCTCTTCCAACTCTACATTTCTGTGATTCTATGATTCTCCTGGACTCAGCTCTGAGCCTGGGTGCTGAGGTTTCAGCCAGCAGTGCTTTTGCACTCCCGCACCAGTTCTTTGAGATGTCAGATCTGGCTACAGTGACAGATGCTTCAATTACATCTCGGTTGGACTATGGCAACGCGCTCTGTGGGGCTGCCTTTGGAAAGTTCAGCAGGTTCAAAATATGGCAGCTAGAATGCTGACCAGGGACAGTTACAGAGAGCCCGTGACTCCCTTGTTAAAACAGCTCCGCTGGGTATCTGTTTGTTTCCGGGCACAATTCAAAGTGCGGGTCATGACGTATAAAGCCCTCTACGGCTTAGGTCTGGACAATTTGAAAGACCATATCTCACTATATGAACCCGCTAGAGCCCTAAGGTCTGTTGGGGAAAGCTTTCTCATAGTCCTGCCACCATGCCAGGCTTGCCTGGTGAGGACATGGGAGACAGGGCTTTCTCAGTGGCTGCTCCCACCTGTGGAACTCCGTTCCACAGGAGGCCAGGCTGGCCCACTCCCTGCTGTCCTTTTGCTGGCAGGCTAAAACATTTCTTTTCAAGCAGGGTTTTAATATGTGAACAGGGGAGCTATTCATTCATTCATTCAAGAATGTTCTATTTTTTTAAACTTCTGTATGGTTTTATAATGATTTTATGCCATTTTATATGGTTGATTTTAATTGTTTAAAAATTTTATTGTAATTCTTCTGGAAGCCACTTGGGGTCCTGCTCTGAGAGCAAGGCAGCATCCAAATACAATAAATAAAAAAATAAATAATCAAATTTATAATTTTTCTTTTCTAAAAATTCAACTTTTCCACTTTTAGGGAGAAAAACAATCTTTTAAAACAACAAAAAATCTGCCCCCCCCCCAGATTTTTCTCCTTTTTCTCCCATTGCTAACTCATCTCCAGTCCTCTTTGCTCCATCTTCAACTCAGCCCTCTCTGTTGTGGCACCACAGCTGTGGAATACCATTCCTTCAGAGATCCCACTTGGCTTCATTACTGGTCTGGTGCCAAGTTCAAACATGGCTTTTTATTAAAGTCTTCAGAGCCTAACTGATTTTGTCTCATTTGCATTAGGTGCTATGGTCAGCATTATTTTAAATTGTTTAAGCCGTTGTGGTTTGAGCATTGGACTCTGGCCATTTCCTCAAAGACCCCTTCCTAAGCTGCAAACCCCAGGATTCCATAGGAGGTTGAAAGTGGAATAAGAGCACTATAACACCCTAGTGCAGAAATGGCGTCTGACTCAGGATATCAGCGTTCCTAGAATCATAGAATCATAGAAATGTAGAATTGGAAGAGACCACAGGGGCCATCCAGTCCAACCCCCTGCCATGCAGGAACACCCTCAAAGCACTCCCGACAGATGGCCATCCAGCCTCTGCTTAAAAACCTCCAAGGAGGGAGACTCCACCACACTCCATGGAGGCAGCAGATTCCACTGCTGGACAGCCCTGACTGTCAGGAAGTTCTTCCTGAGGTTCAGGTGGAATCTCCTTTCCCGCAGCTTGAATCCATTGCTCCTTGTCCTGGTCTCTGGAGCAGCAGCAAACAAGCCCTCTCCCTCCTCTATGTGGCATCCCTTCAAATATTGAAACATGGCTCTCATGTCCCCTCTTAACCTTCTCTTCTGCAGACTAAACATCCCCAGCTCTCTAAGTCTATCCTCATAGGGCTTCATGGCTTCCAGGCCTCTCACCATTTTGGTCGCCCTCCTCTGGACTTGCTCCAGCTTGTCAATATCTTTCTTGAATTGGGGTGCCCAGAACTGGACGCAGTATTCAAGATGGGGTCTAACCAAAGCAGAGTAGATTGGTACCAGTATCAGATCCCTACTTGGCCATGGAAACACACTGAGTGATGTTGGGCAAGTCTCTGGTTGCTCTCCATTCACCCTAGAAGTCCAAATTACATCAGTATTGATCTGGGATCTATCAACACTGCCCAATTACAACAATGTGATACCTCTCCAACGGCCTCGGCTGCACCCTACTGAATCCGGGGATCTGTAGTCTGATGTAAGTTGCTCAGTGTTCCTTAGCACACTCCTGTGAAATACAACATTAGAACTCTCTGGCAAGAGAATTCTAAGTACCTCATCAAGCTACAGATCACAAGGTTCCATAAGAAAAAGCTGTGGTAGTGTGAGAGCAGATTGAGAAAGAAAATTACAAGTTCATGAACTGTGAGTTCTTGAGGAGCTGTTTGAGTAATCATGTGTACGTATATCGCTCAGCTAGATGCTGGTTCAGCGTGTCTGTTTAGGATGTTTTGTTCAGTGTTTGGGAATAGTCAGAAGAGCGTCATAAGGGGGGCAAATGATCAAGAAATGTCAAGCTGGCAAATGTTGCAATTGTCCATGTAAAAGTATAAAACCTTAGAGAGATGAATGTTCAGGGCTTCTGGTCTTTGGAAGAGATTCCACCAGAGAGCCCGGCCGACTAAATAAACTCTTGCTTTCCAATTCGAGCGTCTCCTGTTTCTGGAATTTAGCCACTACAGTAGTTAAAGTGATATCACACTGATGTAATTTGGGCTTCTAGCATGAATGGAGAGCAACCAATTGCTCCATGTGAGTTCTTCCCCTATGTTCTAGAAGCCACTTGGTCCACAGTACAAAGTTATCCTATAATATCAGGCTACACTCTCTCACAGCTGTCAAAGCAGTTGTCCAGATATCCGGGTTTTGATTGACAACCTCAGCCCCCCCCCATAAAAAGACCTAAAACCGGGGCCATTTCCGCACGGGACTGTTAATAGTGCTATGATTCCACTTTCAACATCCTCTGGAATCCTGGGGTTTGCAGTTTCGGGAGGGGCTGCCCGGCCCCTCCCGAAACTGCAAACCCCAGGATTCCAGAGGATGTTGAAAGTGGAATCGTAGCGCTATAACAGTCCCGTGCGGAAATGGCCCAGAAGTGGATTCCTTGGCCACAGACATCAGAGCCACTGGCCATTTCCCCTTCTGTTCTGGATTATATTGTACAAATTTGACTCTCAGGTAGCAGTTTTGATTCCTGCCATCAGAGGGTGCTGCAGTATAAAAATCTACAATTTTTTATTTAAAGAAAAAACTGGAAAGTTCGCCTTGCCTTGCCCAGTCTTATGTTGAAATATCATTTGTAACCTGAAGGACCCAAAAGTTTGTCTGGTCACACCTAGGCTCTTTCCTGTTTTTTTCACACTAAGTTTCATGAAAAACAACTGAAAAAAAAGTGGAAGGAAAAGCTGAGACATCCCAGTGATTCCCAAACTTGCATAGCTGAAAATATTAGCGGTGTCAATGTATGCATAAATATCGAGTTTGATCAAAACCAGTTCTTAAATGAGAATTCTAGAGCCCTAAATAAACAAACACAGGTTGAACATCCCTTATCCAGATATCCAAAATCTCAAATACAGTGGGCCCTCCTTATGCATAGCTTTGGATGTATGATTTTAAGTGAACTCCTTGCATCCTATATCTAAAATGGCCATGATATGCACAAGGATGCTTTGAAGCATTCGTGTGCACCCCACTGCCATTAGGTATTATGGGATACAAGTATTCATTTTTATTTTATTTTATGTAGGGGTCCAACCTATGCATATAGGTAGGGCCCACTGTACTCCAAAGTCTGAAATTGTCCACATAGATGGCTGAGACAGTGATACCTTTGCTTTCTGATGTTTTAGTGTACACACACTTTGTTTCATGCATAAATTTATTTAAAATGTTTTACAAAATTACCTTCAGGCTATGTGTATAAAGCGTATGAAACATAAAAGAACTTTTATCTTTAGTTTAGGTCTTGTGTTTAGACCTGGGTCCCACCTCCAAGATATTTCATTATGTATCTGTATATAAATACAGGTATTCCAAAACCTCCCACCCTGATCCCACACACTTCTGTTCCCAAGCATTTCGGATAAGGGATGCTCAACCTGAAAATCCAAAGTGCTTGTCTGGGAGGTACCCAACATAGTTGGTGGACTGGGTCCAAAACTTGACCGCAGCCTTTGTTTTCCTTCCATTCAGTAATGCAGCAAGCCTTAAACGTTGTTGTTAATCCTGACTAGAGTTAATGGGATTTGCCTATGTGTTGACTCATCTTTCAACAACTGATTGAATGCATCTACTTTAGTTGGAAGCAACCATCAGGATGGCAGCCCAAGTGTGACAGTCAAGCGTGGGGATTTGTACAGCATGACAGATGCACCATGCACTCTGAATTAGTTGGCCCTCTGCATTTGCAGGTTTAAGTTTCAAAGATTTCATTATCTGTGAGCTTCCCCAACCCCTTCCCCCCACCACTTCAGGTATTCCTTTTCCAGGGGAACCTTTCCTCTCCACGGCTCTGACCCAGCCCTTTAAAATCCTGCCTCACGTTCTTCTCTTCCTCCTCCACCAGCAACTCCTTGGCCAGCTAAGGACCGCTCAAACGCTCAAAGTGTGATTTCTCAGCACCACAAACCTTCTTCCAACGCCCCCCCCACATCAAAGGAAAGAGATGGGTGAGAGAAAGGAAATATAGAGCCACAATGCCGGCCCACCCCCTTTCTGTCTCTTTTCCCTGGTGCCTGCTCTCCCCACCAGGCCTTGGCCCCTACCCAGATCCAGACCCCCCACACACACACACTTTGGCCATTTCTGCACGAGTCTGTTATAGCGTGATGATTCCACTTTCAACCTCCTATGGAATCCTGGGGTTTGCAGAACGGACTTGCTGATTCATCACAAAACTCAAGGGCCATTTCTGCACCCGCCAGCCCCTCCCAAAACTGCAAACCCCAGGATTCCATAGGAGGTTGAAAGTGGAATCATCACGCTATAACAGACGCGTGCGGAAATGGTCTTTCATATTTATGCTTTTCCCACTTTTGCAAGGGTCCTGTGCCCCTAACCCTGGTGAATGAAGATGGCCAAGTGTATAATAGAAGAGTTCATGATTCTTTGTTTTCTGGACTAACATATTTGATTTTGGATGATGGAATCTCCCGTGTGACATGAAACAACTGGATCAGGTAAGCCTTGAATAAGTAAACGAAAACAGTCTGAACTTTCTAAAGACCACTTGAGAGCGTCTTCCAAAAAGTATCTAGAAACTACTTTTCCTTTCAGCACCACTTTTCTTAGGGTTTCCGTTTTGGTGGCCAAACTCACGACCACTTGAGAGCGTCTTCCAAAAAGTATCTAGAAATTACTTTTCCTTTCAGCACCACTTTTCTTAGGGTTTCCGTTTTGGTGGCCAAACTCACAGATCTGTGCTATGGGGAGCCAGTGAGACAGTCTCACCTAACCCCGCGCTTTCCTCTCTGTTTAGCCTTCCATTTATTCTCAGTAAGGGAATTCTGTAGGCAGCTGTTGTTTACCTTGACTGTGGTAGGAAGGAACACACAGCTACACAGAATCCCACCCTTTCCAAGCTACAGCTTTATGGAATTGTTTGCTGACACCTGCCACTAAAGGTCTGTGTTTCTCCATCCCTCCTTCATCATCATCTCAATGCCAATGACGCCAAAAAACTTACAGCTAGACATAGGATGAAGAAGAAAAGGCATCATTTTAAAATTTGGTTTTTTTAAAAAATAGCTGTACCGTCAGAGGCTTTGTTCACTGAGGCAAGCCTGTATTAGAGCCAGCACAGAGTAATGGTTTCAGTGTTGAACTGGGCCATAGAAACCCAAGCGGTGACCTTGAGCAAGTCATACTCTCTTCAGTCTCAGAGAAAGGCAAGGGCAAACCACTTTGGAAGAAATTTTGTCATGTTATAGGCTCCCCTTAGTGTCGCTGTAAGTCTGACACAACTTGAAGGCACATAACCACAAGCTGAACATGAGTCAGCAGTGTGATGCGGCAGCTAAGAAAGCCAATGCAATTCTCGGTTACATCAATAGGAGTATGGTGTCTAGATCGAGGGAGGTACTGGTACCACTCTACTCTGCTTTGCTTAGACCTCATCCTGAATACTGTGTCCAGTTCTGGGCACCCCAATTCAGGAAGGACATGGTCAACCTGGAGCAAGTCCAGAGGAGGGCGACCAAAAGGATGAGAGGCCTGGAAACCATGCTCCATGAGGATAGACTTAGAGAGCTGGGTCTGTTTAGTCTGCAGAAGAGAAGGTGAAGAGGGGACATGACAGCCATGTTTAAATATTTGAAGGGATGCCATGTAGAGGAAGGAGAGGACTTGTTTTCTGCTGCTCCAGAGACCAGGACAAGGAGCAATGGATTCAAGCTGCAGGAAAGGAGATTCCACCTGAACCTCAGGAAGAACTTCCTTACGGTCAGGGCTGTCCGGCAGTGGAATCGGCTGCCTCCATGGAGTGCGGTGGAGTCTCCTCCTTCTTTGGAGGTTTTTAAACAGAGGCTGGATGTCCATCTGTCAGGAGTGCTTTGAGGGTGTTCCTGCATAGCAGGGGGTTGGACTGGATGGCCCCTGGGGTCTCTTCCAGCTCTATGATTCTATGATTCTATAACAACAGCAACAATGCTATTCTTCTCTGCCAAAGACCCCTAGTGCCACCCAAACTACAGATCCCAGGACTCTGTATGATGCAGCGAGGCAGTCAAAGCAGTATCAAAGTAGTAGAACTGTACAGGTGAAAGAGAAGTATTTTAATAACCTGGCTGTTCAAATCTCTGTTTCTTTGAAAGACGCCGCTGGTAATTACATTTTAAAATGCCAATTTCAACTGATGTTACCATTTATGGTTGATCTGGAGTGAAATGTTTTGGTTATATCATAAAATATTGCTGGTCTGTTAAATTGCCCTGCAGTCTTACCTGTGACTGCCTGGAGAGGATTTCTCACCTGGAAAGGCAATACAAAAATACCTAACTGCCTATTATCTACACATACCTGTTATTCATCAAATATACATGTATGCATAGACACACTTCTTACGTACATATAAGATAAACTTGCAGTAGCAGCCCCTCCTGTCCCATTTTGGAAGGCAGCAAAGACCCATGAGCAGAGCTGCCCTAAATACCAGATGATCACTGCCTATTAGAGCAGATGACACAAGCTAATCGCCTTTAATCTTCCTTCGCACACACCCCATATTACCAGAATTAAGAAGCAGCAGAGCATATTGGCGAGGCATTTCATCTAGGGCAGCAAAAAGCCAATTTCTCTGGTCCCAAAGCAGGAGAGTCGAGGCAGTCCAGTCCATAGTCAAACAGCTTTTATGGTTGTTTTTTTAAAAATCTTCCTAATATACAATCTCCTTTTTTGTAATTTGAATCCAAAGGTTCATCCACTATAGTGCTATTATTATTAACTGCAAACCCCAGGATTCCATTGGATGTTGAAAGTGGAATCATAGCACTATAACAGGCTAGTGCGGAAATGGCCAGCGTCAGGCATTGTCGTTCACTCATGCTTAGGACAGTGGTTCTCAACCTTTCTAATGCCGCAACCCTTTAACACAGTTCCTCATGTTGTGGTGACCCCCCAATCATAAAATTATTTATTATTTACAATGCCTCCCCCCGGCAAAGGCCACCTCGCTGGCCAGGAACGGGGGGGGGGCGGGCAGGGAGGGAAAGAGGAGCTGTGTGCCTCCCCCGGGGAAAAACTCTCCCCCCAGGCTCTGCTTCTGCTTCGCTCTCATTTCTGCAAGGGGGGCAGTGTGGGAAAACTTTCCAGAGTGTCGACCCTGGCCGGGGGGAGGAATCACAGCACCTTTGTCTTCTGCGCTGGGCACAGCTCACCCCCCTAGAAAAGCACCACCTTGTGGCCCCCCGGCCCTTCCGCAGCGCACTCCTCCGTGGCAAGTGGGACAGAGGCCGTGGTGAGGAGGGGGCCTGCCCCCCGTGCTGCCGCCACCCCCCCCAAGCTGGCCCATCAGACGGGAGTGGTGGTGACCAGGAGTGGTGGTGCGCAAGCGCAAGCCACGTTCTCACATCCTCCTGCCCGCTTTGGCAGGAGCATGTGCAGCCGCACCACCACCGAGGAGGGAATGGAGCCTAAGACCATCAGAAATACATATTTTCTGATGGTCTTAGGCAACCCCTGTGAAAGGGTCGTTTGACCCCCAAAGGGGTCACGACCCACAGGTTGAGAACCACTGGCTTAGGAGCTGGCAGCTCCCCCAAAACGCCAGAGGCTGTAGTTGTGGGAGGATAGAACTGACTCAAAACTGGAAGCAATCGGGTTGCTTAGCTGTGTGTGACCGGCTCTCAAGCCAAAAATGAGCTCTTGGTGTGCGCGGTTTCCAGGGTTTTTGCAAAGCAGGGCTGTCTGAAGAAACTTCAATTACTTGGCTGTCTTTTTTGTTCATTAACCAGTTAATTAAATCTGAATATATTTGTGAAGACAAACACAGGGCTAAATCCAACTGTTTGTGGAGAGTTCTACAGATACGGTGGGCGCTAAAAAGACAAAGAAATAGGTGGTCTGAGAGAAATCACGCCTGAAATGCGGAACACCTGAGCAGATCAGTTGATGAGGCCATTTCCGCACTAGCCTGTTATAGCGCGATGATTCCACTTTCAACGGCCTCTGAGGCTCTTGGAAGTGTCTCAGGGCCCTTCTGCACCACATAACTATCGCACTACGATTGCACTTTAACTGTCACGGATTTGTTCTATGGAATCCTGGGATTTGCAGTTTAGGAGGGATCTCTAGAATTCTCAGTCAGAGAGCCCTTTGGCCTCAGGAAACTACAAACCCCAGAATTCTACTGAAATTTAAAAGTGGAATAATAGCGCCCTAACAGTGTGGTGCGGAAAGGTCCCCCGTCGCGGCCGTCCGCACGGCGCCCTTTTACCGCCCTAAGCGCGGCGGGCCGAAAGCCCTCTGCGTATGCTCAGAGGAACCCTTGCCAGGAAGAGGGCCCAAACGCGAAGCCTCCCTCCGAGCGGCGGCGGCGTCCGCCGGACCAGAGCCCGTCTCTCTCTCTCCGTCTGTCTCTCTGCCGGCGAGCTCCGCCTGCGAGGGGAGGTCTCCGGCCTCGGCCCGCCCTCGCCGCGGCCCTTCCCAGCGCCGGCCTCGCCTTCCTCCCCGGCCTGCTTCTGCTTTTCCCTCCCGCTCGCCCGGCGCCGGCGATGACCGCGAGGCAGCGACCCAGCTGAGAGCCGGCGAGGGCTCCGGACGGGCCGAGCGCCAGCCATGCCGCCCCGGGAGGGCCGAGGAGGAAGCGCCGCCGCCGCCGGGGGGCCCTGACGCCGCCGCCTCAGCCGCCGCCGCCGCCTCAGCCCAGGTAAGGCGAGCTCGGGGGGCCGCGCGCCCTCGCCGGTGCGTAATTGCGCGCAATTGCGCGCCGGCGCCCGCTCCTCCTCGAGGCGCTTTTGGCGGGAGTGCGCAGCCGCCAGGGGGCGCCGGAGGGGGCGCGGGGAGGGCGGGAAGGAGCCCGAGGCGAGGGGAGGGAAAGGAGGAGGGGGGTGGTCGGGGGGTGGTCGGGGAGAGGCCAGGGGAGGGGAGCCCCCCAGGTGCCCAGGTTGAGGCGCCCTTCTCAAGGCTGCCCGCTGTCCCTGCCCGACCCAGAAGCCGGGGGGCACTTGAGGGGGGGGTTTAAAGGAAAGAGGGGCTATTCTTTGGGGGGGCAGAAGGGCCCCTGAGGGGAATGTAGGTACCCAGGCTGGAGGAAACCGTGGCAAAGTATGTATTCTGGGGGGGGTCCTCCCATAGTTGAGGGTTTCTATGTCAAAAGAATCGGGGTGGGATATTTAAGGGGGTGTTTCTCTCCCTCTACCCCTCGCTGGAGAGAAACACCCCCCTTAAATATCCTACCTTGGTTCTTCTGTGGGCCTGCACCCCCCAGAAAAGGAGGAGCTGCTTCTGTGCCAGGTGTGGAGGAGGAGGGAGACTGGCTTGGCATGCATTTTTGGGGGGCATTACAGGTGTATTTGGGGTCCTGGCAAGGTGTGGGGCAGGCTGCTGACAGACAAATATCCCTTCTGTGGGGGTGCCCCCTAGAAAGCACAGAAAAGGGGGGAGCTGCCTCTATGCAAGGTAGGATACTGGTTTGCTGTGCATTTGGGGGGGGGTTACAGGTGTATTTGGGGTCCTGGCAAGGTGTGGGGCAGGCTGCTAACAGACAAATACCCCTTCTGTAGGGGTGCCCCCTAGAAAGTACAGAAAAGGGGGGAGCTGCCTCTATGCAAGGCAGGATACTGGTTTGGTGTGCATTTTGGGGGGGGTTACAGGTGTATTTGGGGTCCTGGCAAGGTGTGAGGCAGGCTGCTGACAGACAAATACCCCTTCTGTGGGGGTGCCCCCTAGAAAGCACAGAAAAGGGGGGAGCTGCCTCTATGCAAGGCAGGATACTGGTTTGGTGTGCATTTTGGGGGGGGGTTACAGGTGTATTTGGGGTCCTGGCAAGGTGTGAGGCAGGCTGCTGACAGACAAATACCCCTTCTGTGGGGGTGCCCCCTAGAAAGCACAGAAAAGGGGGGAGCTGCCTCTATGCAAGGCAGGATACTGGTTTGGTGTGCATTTTGGGGGGGGGTTACAGGTGTATTTGGGGTCCTGGCAAGGTGTGAGGCAGGCTGCTGACAGACAAATACCCCTTCTGTGGGGGTGCCCCCTAGAAAGCACAGAAAAGGGGGGAGCTGCCTCTATGCAAGGTAGGATACTGGTTTGCTGTGCATTTGGGGGGGGGGTTACAGGTGTATTTGGGGTCCTGGCAAGGTGTGGGGCAGGCTGCTAACAGACAAATACCCCTTCTGTAGGGGTGCCCCCTAGAAAGCACAAAAAAGGGGGGGAGCTGCCTCTATGCAAGGCAGGATACTGGTTTGCTGTACATTTGGGGGGGGTTACAGGTGTATTTGGGGTCCTGGCAAGGTGTGGGGCAGGCTGCTGACAGACAAATATCCCTTCTGTGGGGGTGCCCCCTAGAAAGTACAGAAAAGGGGGGAGCTGCCTCTATGCAAGGCAGGATACTGGTTTGGTGTGCATTTTGGGGGGGTTACAGGTGTATTTGGGGTCCTAGCAAGGTGTGGGGAAGGCTGCTGACAGACAAATATCCCTTCTGTGGGGGTGCCCCCTAGAAAGCACAGAAAAAGGGGGAGCTGCCTCTATGCAAGGCGAGCGGAAGGCAGGAGACTGGTTTGGTGTGCATTGGGGGGGGTTACAGGTGTATTGGGGTCCTTGCAAGGTGTGGGGAAGGCTGCTGGTAGAAGGAGGAAGAGAGAGCCAGGCAGGGGAGCCAGGCAGGGGAGGGGGGAGATGCCCCTTAGAGATGCTAATGTGGCTGCCAGCTTCTCCCCCGCCCTCCCGCCGCCCCCGCCGCCTCTGAGGACCCCAGCCCCTGTCTGGGGCTGATAACAAAAGCCGCCCCCTCCGGGCTCTCTCTTTGCAGGCTCCACCACGGCGCTGGAGAGAAGCGGAGGACGAGGAAGCGGCGGCTACAGCTGCAGAAGCGGCAGCAAAGGTGGGGCACCATTCCCTGGGCAGGTGAGTTTGGGGGCCTGGATTAGGCTTCAGAGGTGCGCACATCACTTGCGTGGTAGCCCTTTGGGGACCTGGAAGGGAGCAGCAGTGCCTGGGTTGAAGGGGACGCTGGCATTTTACCTTCCGCTTGACAAGCTCTTTTATTTGCTGAATTTCCCTCTGGCGTGAAATCCTACTCCCAGCCAAAGTAGACCCATGGCATCCATGGAATTTATGCTAGGGTTGACATAAGCGTTCAGCAGTTGATCCGGCACCTCTGCTCAAGTTGGACCGGCACTTGGATTTAGGCCTCTGCTGGAGAAAGAATTGGAGCCCTGTTCTGACTTTGCAGACGCTGAAATAGCCTTCCTCCAACATCCTCCTCCCTCTCCCCATAAAAGATGCTGTGAGAGCACCTGCCTTCTGCAGAATCTGCTTTCCCTTTCTCTCGCCCTTGCCTCCCCCCCCCGCAGCTGCCTTTCACTCGACCTGGACAATGGAGAAAGGGAGAAAAGGGAGAGGGGAGGTCTGGCAGTTTCATTGTTTCTTGTCAGTTGCACGGCTGTCGCTCGAGCTTTGGGAGTGAGGTCAGGGGTCCCTGGGCTTTGTGGAGAAGTGTCGGGCTGCCTAAAGGTACAGTAACTCAGCCTTGGGGGAGATTATTACAGAAAGAGTTTTTTCCCCCCTTTTTAAATTCAGTGCAAATATTTACTGCAATGTTTATCAGTTGGAAAAGCAAAATGCCTGTTTGTGTTTGTGCACATTGATGTTAGAGGCATGAATGGTTCTTAAACTTAAAAAAAGCAGGAAGGCTTGCTAAGATTTTTAGAAAGGAGAAGGAAGCTGGGATCCCTCTCTCCACTTGACTTGCTTCTCTGAAATCTTTTGGCTTTGAGTAACTTAAAGAGGGCACAGCTGTTGTCTGGCTCTTCTGAAAAGAAAAGGGCTTAAGAGGAGACTCAGGAAAAGTGTTCCTTCGCAAGAAGAAAGGTGAAAGAAGGTTCCCTAGAAAGAAAAGGAGGTGTTTTTTCCACCTACATCTCCCATCCCCTAGGAGTTGAACTATTTGGCTTTTTCAGCTTCTCACACCCAGGGTGGGAAAAGCTCAGAGTATCAGTTTGTATCCTGGAATAGCAGAGGGATTAGAAGTCAAAAGAGTTTCATCCGGGAGTGTGTCTCTCACAGTGCAAATTTAATTCAATTTGTGTATGTTCTTTTTCCCCCCTTCCTTTAAACTTTGCCCAAACAAGCTAATTTGTTTAAAAAAGAAAAGGTTGCAGTTTGAAGAGAGGTTTTCCAGGTTATTAATTATATGGTCAATGTTTTGGCAAGCTCTCCAGGTCTGATATGGTACAGAACAAAAGATTTCCTCCTCTCTCTCGGAAAGAAAGTACGGTGTAGCATGCATGCCAATTACGTAATTGCTATTCCCAGACAAAAGTGGAGCTGGCAGGACAGCAGCAGACTTGATATTTCATGTTGTCCCCTTCCTGCCTCCAGCACCCCCCAAAAAACACCCTGGGTTTGCCTTCAAAAAGGAAAGGAGGAGGAGCCAGTTTTTGAATTTTGTCTCATGAGAAAAATTTGGGGAAGTTGTGCTGGCACATCGTCCATTTGCAATGTTCTTTCTTCTTGCTTTCTACAAAGTAATAACAGATAGGAACTCTTTTCTTCTTATCTGTGGAATGGCTTGTTCTGGCGAGGGAGAACCATTACTGTGCAAATACTGGAATATCTTAAATATTAATGGCTTGTTCCAGCACTATTCCTCTCTGGGTAACTTCATCCTTGGTTAGTCTTCCACTAAGAGCAGCCCAGTTAATAAATTTCCTTTTTTTTTTTGCCAGCTTGAAAGGAGTTTTCATTATTAGCTTTTTTGATTGAAATGTCTTGCCTGTTCCAAATACAGTTGTTCCTCCACATTTGCAGGTTTAACTTTCAAGGATTTGATTATTTGTAAGATTCTCCGATCCCTGTTTCCCATCCCAAGTTCGCCTTTTCCAAGAGAACCGTCTTTCTCAGCAGCTCTAATAAGGCCAGGAAGCCCTGTAAAAACTCACCTCTGAAGAGAGAAAAGATGTTACCAAAAGACATTGTTATATTTGATAACTGCTGCAACTTTGGCCATTTCCGCACTAGCCTGTTATAGCGTGATGATTCCACTTTCAACATCCTCTGGAATCCTGGGGTTTGCAGTTTCGGGAGGGGCCGCTTGGCCCCTCCCAAAACTGCAAACCCCAGGTTCCAAGGATGTTGAAAGTGGAATCATTGCACTGTAACAGGCTAGTGCGGAAATGGCCATTGGCATATGTACAGTATTGGAAAGAAAGGAACCATGTTGATATAAAAGAATGGAAATTAAAAGTTCTGGATATGATAGAGATAGAAAAGTTAACATTTTCACTGAAAAATCAGTCTATCCAGAACTTTGAAAGGGAATGGAGAGAAGTCTTAAATTGGAGAAAGATACAGTATAAGAAAAGGAAAAGAATAAAGTAAGATTGTATGTAATATAAGGCAATCATGTAATAAGGAAATGTAACAAAGCAGGAACATAACAATGTAAGATGCAACAATGTAAGATTCTCTTCTGAACAGATATGTATGAATGGAATGTAAATAAGCAAACTCAACTGGGGGGAAAAAAGAAAAAAGCTTGGAAGTGGGGAAGGGTTTTTTTTTAATTTCAATTTAAACCTTAATAAAAATATTTTTTAAAAAAACCTCACCTCTGGTCCTCCTCTACCAGCTACTGCCTGGCCAGCTAAGGACAGCTCACACCCCAATTTCTCAGCACCACAAACCTCATCTTGATGCCCTACAAAGTAGAAGGGTCAGAGAGAGAGAGAGAGAGAGGAAGTCTAGGGCCACGATGCCACCCCCTTTCCCTCCCCTGGCTTGGACCCTGGGTGCCTGCTCTTTGCACCGTTCCTCAGACCCCTTCCCACAGACACACACATACATTTTGATACTTGCAGTTTTCCCACTTTTGCGGGGTTCCTGTGCCCCTAACCCTAGTAAATGTGAAGGGCCAGATGTGATTGTGGAATGGGTCTTGGGGGAAAGGAGGCAGGAAAAGGAATGAAAAGATGACCATGAGTCGTGCATGGGTGCCTGGAATTGGAATGAAGTGAGTAGAAAAATATTTTTTTATTTAAAGACGCTTTCAGCTTTTAATGGATGGTGGAAGAAGGGATATTTTAATGAGGTCTGCTGTATTTTTATCTGTGCTTTGAATGTCTTGTTAACTGTTTTACATGTTTTTAATTAGATTGTGTGTTTAATGTTTTTTGACTTGAAATTGTAAGGTGTCTTCTGGGTGCTATACTGGGAGAAAGGCAGGATATAACTTAAGCAAATGAATTGTCCCGCTTGCTGGATGCTTGCACTTGCCAGCTGTGAATTAGCCTTTCCTTGTGAACGTTAAAGAAAGGGTCTGGAGTGGGTTGCAATGTGGTTGACAGCTGCTGTGGGTCCACTCACTGCTTTGTGTTCTTTGGAATGTGGAACAGATTGTTTGGGAAGATGATGGACTTCTCTCAAGGCCTTGAAACAGATTTTGAACGGGTGTCAGGAGTACTTTGGTTGTGTTTACCTGCATGGCAGGGGGTTGGACGGGGTGGTCTTTGAGATACCTTCTAGGCCTGTAATTTTGTGATTCTTTTTCTGTCCATTTCCACACAACACTATTATAATGCTATCATTCCACTTCCAACATCCTATGGAATCCTGGGGTTTGCAGTTTAGGGAGGGGCATTTAGGATTCTCAGCCAGAGAGCTCTTTGGCCTCAGGAAACTGCAAACCCCAGAATTCAACAGGAGGTTGAAAGGGGAATAATAGCACTATGAACAGGGTAATGTGGAAATGGCCTCTGTCTGTGTTCCTATGAAGCATGGCTTTGTTTGGTTTATGAAATGAGAGGCTTGGCAGGCTAACTTTTATGTTTACATGTTGTAGAAGTGGGTGGCGGATGATAATTGGATTGTCAGCACTTGTCCTGTTTTTCTAAAGTGGTCCTGAGCTTAGGCTTTTCACTGCACTGTGAGACACAGAAGGATCATGTTTTTCTTTTCTCCACTTTCTAGTTACTCTGTCACCCAGCAAGCATGGAGGATAAGTGGTTAGGGTGGGCAACAGATGCTTTTGGTAGCAAAAACTCCTCTGTTTCATCAAGGCATTGAATCGCTCCCAGGTTTTAGTCAGAACTTTTAGAAAGCTATCCAAAGTGCTGAACCTGTTTGAGAGAGTTCTGCACCTTAGGTACTTCATTCAAACTTCAGACTAAAACCAAGAGTAGATTCATAACCACCCTTTGCTTGACATAATAGCTGCTGGTGGTCTTTGGTGGGTTCCCTTCTCAAACCCGAGTACCTGTGGTCAGTAAGTCTAAAACTGTGGTATTCCTGAGAAACTATAGAGTCAGAACACCAGACTGTCGACTTTGGCTCCAACCGATCTAGTTTTCTACTGTTCAGCTCTGACTCCAGCTCCCTCTTAAATGGTAAATGTGTACATATTTGCAGGTTTAACTTCCGTGAAATCGGTTATTTGCAAGTTTCTCCAACTCCTGCTCCCTCTGGCCTCAGGTTCTTTTCCGGATGAACCTTTCCTCTTGGTGGCCCCAATCAGCCCACACAGCACACCTGTGGTCTTGGTCCTCCATCCATCTTATTAGGGAAGGGGAGGAGTTTTTGGATAGGGCAGAGAAGACCTACCAGAAGACCGAATGCACGGAGGAGCTGCCAGATCAGGAAGTCACCACACTTTGCCGGGAAACGGAGGTTTGGGCGAATGTCACACGGAGGAGTAAAAGGACCAGGAAGGTAACAGAGACTCTTAGCATACACAATCGCTTCGAACTACTTGGCCTTATGAACAATGAGGAGCACCACGCGGAGGGAACAGAATGTCAACAAGAAGGAATCAAACTTCACCAACAGGGACTAGATCAACACTCCCAGCCTAAACAGAATGCCCAGGCAGTCCGAGTAGAACAGGTTCGCCGAGGAGCCCAGGACAAGTCTCAGAGGAGGCGAGTTCTGGTTGTTGGGGACTCTTTGCTAAGAGGAACTGAAACAGCAATCTGCAAAACGGACAAGCTCAATCGAGAAGTCTGTTGTCTTCCTGGGGCCAGGATCAACCACATAACGGAGAGGCTAACCAGGCTAGTCAAACCCACTGACTATAAGCCCCTCATTTTGGTTCATGTGGGAACCAATGACACTGCGAGGAGCAGCTTAAACCACATTGCAAAGGACTACGAGCGTATGGGGACCAAGCTTAAGGACCTTGGTGTGCAGGTGGTCATTTCGTCTCTCCTCCCTGTTCAAGGATACGGCGCATGTAGGGAAAGGGCAATAGTAGAGGTCAACAACTGGCTCCGCACATGGTGCCGCCAACAACGGTTTGGGTTTTTGGAACATGGCCTGAATTTCCATGAACATGGGCTTCTGGCGAGGGATGGGCTGCACCTCACAAAACTGGGCAGGAATGTTTTTGCAAACAGTCTTGCAAGGAAGATTAAGAGGTCTTTAAACTAAGATCCACTGGGGAGGGAGACAATATTATTCAGGGCAAGGACTCAGAGAACACAGGGGGAAAAGGCCCAAATGATACTGGACAAGTAGTACAAGCGGCCAATGGCGGGAGGAGTAGAAACAATAGTACAGGACTTGCAGGAAGGGCCTGGGGACTTAAGTGTCTCTACACTAATGCAAGGAGTATGGGAAACAAGCAGGATGAGCTTGTACTCCTAGTACAAGAAAATAAATACGATTTGATAGGCATCACTGAGACCTGGTGGGATGAGTCTCATGATTGGAATATAGGAATAGAGGGGTATAGCCTATTTTGTAAAAATAGACCAAACAAGAAAGGAGGAGGAGTAGCCTTGTATGTCAAGGATGTTTTCACCTGTGAAGAGATCCTGGGCTTAAACCCAGAAAGCCAGGTAGAGAGCATTTGGGTAAGAATTAAGGCAGCGAGAAACAACAGGGATATTCTGGTGGGGGTTTACTACAGACCTCCAACCCAGGCTGAGGACTTGGATGACGCCTTCCTCAACCAAATGACTGAACATTCAAAGAGGAGAGATACAGTAATAATAGGAGATTTCAATTACCCGGATATATGCTGACAGTCAAACTCTGCCAAGACAGCAAGGTCCAGCAAGTTTCTTGCTTGTCTTGCAGACAACTTCATGGTCCAGAAGGTGGAAGAGGCCACAAGGGGATCAAATATTCTAGATCTGGTCTTGACCAACAGGGATGACCTTGTGAATGAGGTAGAAGTGGTTGGATCTTTAGGGGGGAGTGACCATGCCCTGTTGGAATTTAGCATTCAGTGGGAAGGAGAAGATAAGGGTAGCCAGACACTCGTCTTAGATTTTAAAAAAGCGGACTTCTGTAAACTTAGGGAGCTGCTGGCTGGAATTCCGTGGTCAGGAATAGTGAAAGGGAAAGGAGTTCAGGAGGCATGGGAGTTCCTTAAAAAGGAGATACTGACGGCACAGTCTAAAACTGTGCCAATAAGGAGGAAAAATGGAAGGCATCTGAAGAAACCAGAATGGTTGACTAAAGAACTCTCAGCTGAGCTAAGAGTTAAGAGAAACACGTATAGGAAATGGAAGAAGGGGGAAACCACCAAAGAAGAATTTAAGCAAGTAGCCAGGAGATGTAGGGAGGAGGTCAGAAAGGCTAAAGCACAGAACGAACTTAGGCTGGCCAGAGACATTAAAAACAATAAAAAGGTTTTTTTTAAATATGTCCGCAGCAAAAGGAAAAAGAAGGAGACAGTAGGGTCGCTACGCAGAGAAGATGGCGAATTACTCACAGGGGGGAGAGAAAAGGCAGAGCTACTTAACACCTTCTTTGCCTCCGTATTTTCCCAGAAGGATACAAGCACTCAACCTGGCGGTAGGGGAGCAGGGGAGGAAGCAGAGGAAATGAGGCACTTAATAAGTAGAGAGGTGGTACAGGAATACCTGGCCGCATTGGATGAATTCAAGTCTCCAGGGCCAGATGAATTGCATCCTAGGATATTAAAAGAGCTGGCAGAGGTCATTTCGGAACCGCTTGCTATAATTTTTGAGAAATCTTGGAGGACAGGAGAAGTTCCAGCAGATTGGAAGAGAGCAAATGTTATCCCCATCTTCAAGAAGGGAAAAAAAGAGGACCCAAATAATTATCGCCCAGTCAGCCTGACATCGGTACCCGGAAAGATCCTGGAGCAGATCATTAAGCGTTCAGTTTCTAATCATTTAGAAAACAACGCAATAATCACGAGAAGTCAACATGGATTTCTCAAAAATAAGTCATGCCAGACTAATCTGATCTCTTTTTATGATAGAGTTACTAGCTTGATAGATGAAGGGAATGCTGTGGATGTAGCATATCTCGATTTCAGTAAGGCCTTTGACAAAGTTCCCCATGACATTCTTGCATCGAAGCTAGTAAAATGTGGGCTGGACAGGGCTACTGTTAATTGGATATGTAATTGGTTGACCGACCGAACCCAAAGGGTGATCACGGATGGCTGCTTTTCATCCTGGAGAGAAGTGACTAGTGGGGTGCCACAAGGTTCTGTCCTGGGCCCAGTGCTGTTCAATATTTTTATCAATGACTTAGATGAAGGAATAGAGGGCATGCTCATCAAATTTGCAGATGACACCAAATTGGGAGGGGTTGCTAATACGCCAGAGGACAGGATCAAAATTCAAAATGACCTGGATAGATTGGAGAGCTGGGCCAGGGCGAACAAAATGAAATTCAACAGAGAGAAATGTAAGGTCCTACACTTAGGCAGAAATAATGGAATACAGAAATATAGGATGGGGGACACGTGGCTGGATAGCAGTACGTGTGAAAGGGATCTAGGAGTCTTCATAGACCACAAGCTGAACATGAGTCAGCAGTGTGATGCGGCAGCCAAGAAAGCCAATGCAATTCTCGGCTGCATCAACAGGAGTATGGTGTCTAGATCGAGGGAGGTACTGGTACCACTCTACTCTGCTTTGGTTAGACCCCATCTTGAATACTGTGTCCAGTTCTGGGCACCCCAATTCAAGAAGGATATTGACAAGCTGGAGCAAGTCCAGAGGAGGGTGACCAAAATGGTGAGAGGCCTGGAAAACATGCCCTATGAGGATAGACTGAGAGAGCTGGGTATGTTTAGTCTGCAGAAAAGGAGGTTAAGAGGGGACATGATAGCCATGTTTAAATATTTGAAGGGATGCCACGTAGAGGAAGGAGGGGGCTTGTTTTCTGCTGCTCCAGAAACCAGGACAAGGAGCAATGGATTCAAGCTGCAGGAAAGGAGATTCCACCTGAACCTCAGGAAGAACTTCCTGACAGTCAGGGCTGTCCGGCAGTGGAATCTGCTGCCTCGGAGAGTAGTGGAGTCTCCTACCTTGGAGGTTTTTAAGCAGAGGCTTGATGGCCATCTGTCGGGAGTGCTTTGAGGGTGTTCCTGCATGACAGGGAGTTGGACTGGATGGCCCGTGTGGTCTCTTCCAACTCTACATTTCTATGATTCTATGATTCTATGATTCTATGACCAGCCGCTACTTGGCCAGCTAAGGATGCCTCACAGCCCAATTTCTCAGCACCAGAAGTCCTCTCCCAGTGCCCCCCAACACCCAAAGAAGGATATGGGTGAGAGGGAGTAAGTCTAGAGCCACCTTGCCAACACACCCTCTTTCCCTCCCCTTTCTCTGACTTGGTTTGGACCCCGGGTTCCCATTCTCACCACGCCTCGACTCCCTTCTCATAGACACAATCATTTTGATATTTGTGATTTCTCTACTTTTGCAAGGGTCCTGCATCTCTAAACTTAGAGCAGAGCAGAACTTCCCAAACTTTTCATGTTGGTGACACACTATTTAGACATGCATCATTTTGCGACACAGGCCATTTTCGCACTGGACTGTTGTAGCGCTATTATTCCACTTTCAGCATCCTCTGGAATCCTGGGGTTTGCAGTTTTGGGAGGGGCCCAGTTGATATGTGTTCCTGCATAGCAGGGGGTTGGACTGGATGGTCCCTGGGTTCTCTTCCAACTCTATGATTCTATGCTCTGAATACCTCTTGCCAAAAAAGCCCCATGATAAGTGTGTCTTAATATGAAGTCAGAAACAAACGCCCACCACAAAAAAGCCCACTGCATCTGGAAGGCACCACACTAGAAAAGATTACTATAGGTTGCAGGGATTCATAAAAATCTTTCATGGGGCTTTTTTGGCAAGAGGTATTGAGAGCATAGAATCATAGAATCATAGAGTTGGAAGAGAACCCAGGGACCATCCAGTCCAACCCCCTGCTATGCAGGAACACATATCAAAGCATTCCCAACAGATGGCCATCCAGGGTCTGCCATTCTCTTCCTCTGAGGCTGAGAGAGTATGGCTTTACCAAGGTCATCCAGTGGGGTTTCTGTGGTAGAGCAAGGATTGGAGCCCCAGGCTTCTGGAGTCATAGACTAGTATTCAAAATACTACACCACACTGGCTGGCTGTTGGGGGGCTGCAGCTCCCATAATCTTGCCATCAGCACAGTCTAATGCAACTGAAGGGGAAGAATTAGCATTTTGAGCCTCTCCTATGCTGAAAGAGTATATCACTGGCTTAACTGCTGCCATGATCAGCTTGGAAACAGAAATTTATTTTCACTTTATTACATTTATAATATTTCAGAGAGCTCACATTTCATCCATGCAACCACCCTGTGAGGTTGGCTAGACTGAAACAAAGGCCAGTTCTGCCCTACACTGTTATAGTGTTATTATTCTACTTTCAACCTCCTGTGGAATCCTGGAGTTTGCAGGTTAGGGAGGGACATTGAGAATTCTCAGCCAGAGAGCTCTTTGGCCTCAGGAAATTGCAAATCCCAGAATTCCATAGCAGGTTGAAAGTGGAATAATCGAAATGTCCAGACTGAGAGAGAGAGATTGGCCGATCATCCTGTAAGACTCATGATTGAATGTGGATTTGAACTTGGATTTTCTCAGTCCTAAAATATATTTGCGCTGCTGGGCTCTAGCAGTCTGATACCAGTATAAGTACGACAATTCCATCCTATGGAATCCTAGAATTTGTA
Organism: Ctenosaura bakeri; assembly: GCA_948474755.1. Classification (NCBI taxonomy): domain Eukaryota; kingdom Metazoa; phylum Chordata; class Lepidosauria; order Squamata; family Iguanidae; genus Ctenosaura; species Ctenosaura bakeri. The sequence continues at coordinate 611,254 of CAOLHI010000302.1, read as the reverse complement.
ATTTAGTGAGAAGCACTCTGAGAGCCAGAATGATGTAGTGATTTGTGTGTCAGATTAGGACCCTGGAGACTCGGGTTCGATTTCTCTTTCAGCCATAGAAAGCCACTGGGTGACCTTGGGCAAGTCACACTCTCTCAGCCTCAGAGGAAAGCCAAGGCAAACCCCGTCTAAACAAATCTCATGCAGAAAATCTGTTGATCCTCTTGCGTCAGTGTCAGGAACCGAAATCACACACACAAATGTAACAGTGCTAAGACACTGTTTATTCGGAGTGCGATGCATTGTAGAGGACTTCAGTGAGCGAAGTGAAAGTGATTAGCAAAATCCAAATATTAAAAGCAAAAGTCTCCCTTCTCAGAGCAAGAGGCCTTGAAGGGCCAGCTTCGGCTGGTAGTTCTTATCAGTGCTGCATTCCTAGCTTTGTTTACCTAACAGTCTCTGGTTCCCATCCTTCGTTACAAGCAAGCAGCTAATTAACTACTACCATATGTCCCATACTGAAATATGAAGGGCTACCCGACAGTCAGGGTCACCATAAGTCAGAAACAATTCGAAGGCCAACAACGACGAAAAGCATTAGAACTCCCTGGCAGGGAATTCTGTGTACGCTACCAAACTACAAATCCCATAGATCCATCAGGTGGCATAATGACAGTTAAAGTGGTAATACAATGCTATAACTGTGTAAGACGAGTGCACCCATCATCTGACATCCTGGTCAGAAAACCACACTAGCACCACAACTATCTTTTTATTATTATTATTTATTTGTATCCCACCTCTCCATATGGATCAAGACGGCAAACAACTTACAAATAGCATGTATTTCGAAACATTTCTATACATGCCCCCAACAAGCTGGGTACTCATTTTACCGACCTGCAAAAGGATGGAAGGCTGAGTCAACCTTGGAGCCCGGCAGGATCAAACTCACAACCTTGTGGCTTGCAGTACTGGCATTTAACCACTGCGCCACCCCCAGGGCTTGCACCAGGGCTTGCACCAGGGCTTGCACCAGGGCTTGCACCAGGGCTTGCACCAGGGCTTGCACCAAGAACCAGTGGCCACAACCATTTTTGAGCAGTGCTATGGTTCACTCTCTTGCATTTGACATAATTATGTGCCACAAATGAGCAATGTATGTTTGTGTGCCAAAGAAGGCTAGGAGATCCTTAGTAAGTTACTACAAACTTAACCTGCAAGCTTGCAGAGGGATTGCTCTTTTGAGTAGCCCTGTTCCATCTTTCCTATTAATACTAATGCTACCAATGTCGTTACCTGGATTCTGACAGCTGCACTCTTGCAGAGACACCCAACTGTTCAATTAAGAGGGCTGTTAATTGCCTGACTGCTTGACAATTAATCAATCCACAACAGCTGCAGCCTCTGAAGTAATTGAGAGCAGTGGGAGATCTGAGGCAACTCTCTGGTTTTGAAAGAAGTTACTGGCTTTGCTTTGGGCCTCTTGGTCCCTTTGAAGAGCAACTTTCTTTCCAAAGCAGCTGTCAAAAGTCCCAGGTGAAATGATCAGAGCTTGGAAGTCACCCCTTACTTGTAACTAGTTACATTTTGGGGCAACCAGAGTGTGGCTAAGTTTATATTTTAGTTACTTATCAAAATAATTTTATCCCCCCTTTTTATTGTGGGTTCTTAGAGCAGCGGCTGCATAGAAGAATATAAACAATTGCAGATTAAAAATCAATAACAAGCAAGATAACATCTTAATGCCTCAAACATGTTAAAGGGACTAAAAGAATTTTAAAAATAGATATATGTTTAAACTACTGTAATTTAACATTTCAAGAATTTTTTAAAAAAGGCGAATTTAGTGGTGTAATGAGAAACTGTTTCTTAATATATAAATCTATCCATGGAGAACTGATCTTGCTGCCTTTCTGCTAGAACAAAGTGACTCAAACACAGAAATAAAATACTACAACAGGAAAAAGAAAAGAAAATGTTTCAAGTTACTTTTAAAAGTTACTTTGAAAGTCATTTTTAGAAGTTATTTGAGTGGTTTTTTTTTTCAGGTTTTACGATATTCTGTTAAGGTTTCTATATATCCTTCCTTGAGAGTTTGATTCCTTGCTCAGCCATGGAAATCCACTGGGTGACCTTGGGTGTATCACATACTCTCAGCCCCAGAAAACCCCGTGATAGGTTCACCTTAGGGTTGTCATAAGTCAGAAATTATTAGAAGGCACACAATAAATAGTCTTCCTTCTTTGTTGCTGTTAGGAGACTTCAAGTCAACTCTGGCTTGTGACAACCCTGTTAAAGGATTATTGGAAAGATTTAGACCATTTCCACACCAGACTGTTATAGTGCTATTATTCCATTTTCAACATCCTATGGAATCCTGGGGTTTGCAGTTTCAGGAGGATTCCATAGGATGTTGAACGTGGAATAATAGCACTATAACAGTCTGGTGCGGAAATGGCCTTACTCAGATGAAGTTTTGCCATTGCCTTCTTCTAAGGCTGAGAGAATGTAACTTGTCCATGGTCACGCCTGGGGTTTCCAGGGCTGAGTGGGGATTTTGTCTCCTAGAATCCCACTCCAGGTCTCAGACTGGTATACCACACTGGCTTAATAATGGCCGGATTGATTCAAAGGGGGTTTGCCATTGCCTTCCTCCGAAGCTGAGACAGTGTAACCTGCTCCAGGTCACCCAGTGGGTTTCCATGGCTGAGTGGCAATTTGAACCCTGGTCTTCCAGAGTCTTAGTCTGACAATCAAACCACTATACAACACGGTCTCTTCCACCATTACTTTCCCCCATGCCCCCCCAATCCCGTATGGTTAAAATATTTTGTTTGTAGGCATAGAAGGAAAACATTGACTTGGGATTAGCAAGCACTATTATTATTTTTCTGCACACATAAAACAACAGAAGTTGTGAGAAAGCAAAAAGAAGCACAAGTAACAATAGCAATAGCATTTATTTCTATACTGCTTATCAACTGAGTGTTATCTAAGCAGTTTACAATGTATTTTAGCTAATTGCCCCCAACAAGCTGGGCACTCATTTTACCGACCTGCGGAAGGATGGAAGGCTGAGTCAACCTTGGAGCCCGGCAGGATCAAACTCACAACCTTGTGGTTGCAATACTGGCATTTAACCACTGCGCCACCAGGATCAAACAGATTTCAATACAGTATTGGCAGTGGCTTACTTCTCAAGTCCTGCAATGAAAAAGCAATTAATTACTTTTTACAAGGATCTTTTACATTTCCAGAAGCTTTTCATAGTGTTTAAGATTGCAAAAGTAAAATATGAGTTTGGACAGAACAAAGTCATAGTACAGCCCTGGGGAGGGGGAAAAACAGGCTTTTGAGTCCTGGTTCAAAGTTCAGCAATGGGGGCACAGCCTTCCTGGGACTGTGCTCCCTCCGAAATGTGTGCATGGGTTGGCTTGTGTTAAAGTGCCTCCTTATCGACATTCCCTGCATGTGGAAAGCCAGCAAGTCAGGGACAGAGAGTAGTTCAGCAGCTTCTTTCTAACTGGTTATGTGACAAGGATCTGGGGGTTTGTGGCTATTTGAAGTGCTAGTACAGCCTGGCATCAGATTGCCAGGCAACCAGAATAGCCCCTCAGGAGAGAAACTGCAACTTCTACAATTTAACCCCTTCAAAACCCAGCCCAGTAGAGTGTGGGAGGGGCTGGTGGCTGAGAGAAAAAGTTGCATAAAGCCAAATACCTGGGGGTACTTCGGGATTCCTTTAGTGAGAGACTAGCAAGGAGTCTCTTGACCAGTCGGAGAGTGTGACTGTGTTGGAATGTTTAGTTCTCAGTGGAAGCCTAGTGGGAAGGAGAAGAGTAATTAAACCCAAGTAAGATCTGGTCAGAGAGTGTGATCTAAATGAGGGGGTTAAGCCTTTGGTGGGAGTTTAGCCAAAGGGCTGTTGCCTTATATGAAAGTCCGAAGATTATAATTGAACTGGTTCTGAGCAGAGTTACTGTGGTCTAAAAAATGCACCGAGGAAATGTACCAACCTTGACCTGCATTTGAAGTTTAAGATGCTACTTTATTCCTATTGTTATCTTATTGAACGTTGCAGTTTTGTCTTTGTAACCACTGCCATGGCTTGAGTTGTATACAATATAGAAAGTAACACAGAAATTACACTGCCACAAAGTGGTTCCAAATAAACATCGAAAGCCCTCAGCCTTTTGCACAAAGGTGGTCTTTAAAGAGGGGAGGCAGAGCGGACAGGGTGCCTTATCCGATTCGGAACTGCCAGCCAATCTAGGGGAAGTAAGCTTTGCACAAACAGGAAGCATTGGCAGCAGAGGCACTATCCGAAAACCAGTCCACCCCGTGCCCATTTTGGGGCGGTTCGTTCCTGCAAGGTATGCCCACCCACAGCAACCCCATCCACAGTGAACAGGACAGGATGTGGTGGTATCCATCCCCGCATTACTATTTTCTCTGCCTTCTCTCTTTCTCTCAACCTTTAGGCTGTACGTGAGCCTTCCTCAATTTGGTGACCTTCAGATGACATTTATTATAGGCTTGGCTAGCTAGGAATTGTGAGAGTCGTAGTCCAGTGCCTCTGGGGGTAGGAGAAGTTCTCAACTTGGGGGCAAAAAGCAAAAGAATGGAGAGGAGCACCAGAGGCAGAGAAAGAAGGTGTGGACATGTGCCTTAGCCCCTCATTTCCTTGCCTTTTGCCCAGACATGCTTACCTTCCTTCCTGTGCCCGGCAAAATGCAAGGGAATGGGAGGAGAAGAATGGGAAGGAAGGCACATGCATGCCGCACAAATAATCTGATTTGCAGAGCTCAAACCTGCAAATGTAGAGGGAGGACTGTAAACTGACAATCCTGAAAACTAGTGAAGAGTTTTTTCAAATTGTTGATAAAATATTTAATTTCATCAACAACTTGAAAAAAATTTTTAGCTTGGATGATTGCAATCTAGCAAAACAATGTTTTACTGAGCAACTTGCTAAGGGAAGATGGGCCCTCTGTGGGACAACACTGTCCCTTTCCTATTTTGAAGATGGCCAGATTTTTATCATTCACAAGGACAAAAACTCTATTAGAGATAGGATTTTTGAGTTGGATTCCTCTGAAAATATGCTTGCTAGTCAACAGCAAGTGTTATCTCCATGGTACAGCATTATAAAGAAGGACCAATATTTCCAACAGTATTTTCAAGGCTTAACTTTCATTGCTCTGAGGAAAGCTTTTTCTGCCCTCCGTTTCCAGACAACGCCTTCAGCATATTTAGAGGGAAAGTATAAAGCAGCGGTTCTCAACCTGTGGGTCGCGCCCCCTTTGGGGGATCAAACAACCCTTTCACAGGGTTCACCTAAGACCATCGGAAAATACGTATTTCCGATGGTCTTGGGCTCCATTCCCTCCTCAGTGGTGGTGCGCAAGCATGAGCCACGCACTCGCGTCCTCCTGCCCCCTGTTCAGAAGGGACTGAAATCGCTCCCCTTCTCCGCTACCAGGAAAACCTCCCGTCTGACAGGCCAGCTTGGGGGGGCAGTGGCAGCACGGGGGGCAGGCTCCCTCCTCGCCACGGCCTCTGCCCCACTCGCCATGGAGGGGGGCCCTGTGGAAGGGCCGGGGGGCCGCAAGGCGGCGCTTTCCGGGGGGCAAGCTGCGCCTGGCACAAAAGACAAAGGCGCTGGGACTCCTCCCCCCCCGGCCAGGGTCGACACTCTGGAAATTTTTCCCCACACTGCCCCTCCCCAGCAGAAACGAGAGTGAAGCAGAAGCAGAGCCGGGGGGGTTCTCGGAGTTTTTTCCCAGGGGAGATGCGCGGCTCCTCTTCCCTCCCTGCCCGCCCCACCCGTTCCTGGCTGGCGAGGTGGCCTTTGCCAGGGGGGCGCATTGTAAATAATAAATAAATAATTTATGGCTGGGGGTCACCACAACATGAGGAGCTGTATTAAAGGGTTGCAGCATTAGGAAGGTTGAGAACCACTGACCTAGTGTATTATCTTTTACATTGCCCACTGTACAGGGACCCCAGGAATCATTTCCTGGGAGACCTTTTGAAAGCAAGGACAGGTTGGACACTGCCTGATATTATTTGTGACCTATTGGCAGACCACTCCAAATCTATTACGCTTAAGATGGCCAACTTTGCAGTAGCAGCCCAAAAGATCGACTGCAAATTTCTGAAAACATCAGCAGTGGACTGCAAAGGGGACCAGTTGTTGTAGCTTTATTGTTGCCTTGGCATTTTCCCCTGTAATTTTATTTGATTTTATTCCTGTATTTCCTCCGTATTTTGCTGATTATTTTGTAATGGACGTTGTTCCACAGACAAATAAACTTGATGATGATGAATCTTTAATTTCCTGGCAGCTGGGGCAATTCACGTTACCAAATACATCACATAACATTGGCTGTCTTCTAGTTACTGAACCAGTGTGTCATTTGGAATTTCTTTTGTTTGAGAAAATCGAGTCACCTATAGATATTTTCTTCTTGTGTCTACATGCAAGGGACTAGACTGGATCATAAGTGACGTACAGTGAGCCCTCCACATTTGCGGGTTTCAGTTTTGCAGATTTGATTATTCACGAATTATTTCAGTCACCTCCTGGTGCCTTCCTATGCCATTTTTAATAGGGACTGCAAGCCGACTGAGAAACTGCGAACGAGGCTTTTAAGTCCCTATTAAAAATGGTGTGGGGCAGCAGTGGAGGTGGCAGGAAGGCCCACTAGCCACCCATTTTTGCCTTATGAAGGAACCCTGATGCCTCAAAGTCATTCATGGTACGTTGAATATGGTGATCATACTTTTGTGTGTGTTAAATATGGTTTGGGAGGGCCTAGAGTTATTCACGGTTTTTCCGCTTTCACAGGGTCCTGTGCCTCTTACCCTTGCAAATGGGGGAGAAGGGTAATCCAAGGGGTCTGGAAGGATTGAAGGCCACAGAAATGGCCTGAGGGCCAGATATACCCCAGGAGGGCCATACTTTGGACACCTGCGCCCTACACCAAAGGTGGGGAAATTTGACTGTACAGGAACTTTACCTGATTGCAACTGAATACAAATTTCTGCTGTGTGAAAAGGAAAGCGTATCCTCTGTGTGCCCCATTAAAGGTGTGTCAATATGACAACTGTGTAAGAAGGACCAATTGCATTCTTCTCCTCCCATTGGAGAGGACAGAGGAGGAGCTTTTCTACAAAGTTTTCAAACGTTGCTCTTTTAGACTACAGCTCCCAGAATACTCCCAGCCAGGATGGGTGCTGGGAAATTATGGGTGTGGAAGTCTGAATACTTTGCTTTTCTGAGCTCTGGTTCTCTGTCATTATGGGATGAGTTTGAGGTGTGGTCTTCTGTGTCCTAGCAAAAGAACTAGCAGGAAAATATATGTTAATGTGGGCTTGTGTGCATGGATTAAAGTGGATGAGGAGAAGGTAGCCCATGGGTCACATTTGAATACAATCTTTTTTTCTCTAAGCTGTGGCTGGAGATGATGGGAGCTGTAGTCTAGTACAGCAAGAGGGTGTGCTGGACTGGAAGTGGCTGCTGGAAAGGAACTGGGCCTGCAAATAAGCTGAACATTTTTGCAAAATTGGATAGGGGATTGTGGTATTGCTCTTCATCTTCGCAGGCTAAAAGGTAGCATGCTATACTCTCAGTAAACACATAGGATCAGGTAGCAGTTGTTGTTTTTACATCCCTTCAAACTGATTCCAACTTACAGTGATCCTAAGTTGGGGTTTTCTGGGGCTGAGGCTATGTGACACAGCCAAGATCACCCAGTGGGTTTCCATGGCCAAGTGGGGAATCAAACCCTGGTCTCCAGAGTTGTCGTCCAGTGCCGAGACCACTACACTCTAGCTCTAGCTAGCCCAGAAACTCCAGCTAGTCCTTGCTGAAGCACATTGGGTGATTTGGTATGTGTGACTGCGTGTTTGTCACTGCCAGAGAGGGCCTGGGGTCCTCCGAACAGTTCTTGGCACCCCAAGAACTGCTCTGTAAGAAGGGGAGCAGCTGCCTTTGTCTCCTGTGTCAGTGGGGCAGTGAATCCAGTCCAGGATTTGGTCTGGGCTTTAAAATTTAAAAAACTTTAAAGAGATTTTTCAAAGTAGAAGCTCTTTGGCAATGGAATAGAATGCCTCAAAAGGTAATGAACTCTCCTTTAGGAGATGTTTTCAAGCAGAGGTTGGATGGCCACCAATCAGAGACGCTATAGCTGTGGGTTTCAGCCTGGCAGGGGGTTGGACTAGATGACCTTTGGGTACATTTCCAACTGTATGGTTGTTCAGTTCTGCACAAAAGTTGCAAATGTCACTCTTTTCAACTGCTGCTCCCATGCTGGCTGAGAGGTTCTGGGACTTGTAGTCCAGACAAAGGGAACTTCTGCAAGGTCTGCTTCTGTGTATATTAGAGGGATTGGACCATGCCCCCAAAGGTTCCTGCTGCCACCACAGTGCTGTTTTCAATACACAAATTGCTCTGGTGTTCATTCTGAGAGGTGCCCGGTGCCTAGGCATGGACTCTTCCTCTCCCTTTCCCTCTCTCCCCCCATGATGACTATGTTTTGTTTGCAGGCTTAGAAGCAAAGCCTTAATTTGTGATGGGCTAATACTATTATTGCTGGACTTCCCACATTAAGTAATCCACCTCTTTGTGAATTTTATCTCAGAGCTCAGAGTTTGCTGTGGATTTCATGTTCTGAGCGTTTCCCACACTTCTAGCACCTTACACATTCCCCTCTCAATTCCTGGGTTCATACTGGACAAAAGTCTCAATTTTATACTACCAGAAAGTTGGCTTCTTAGAGAGTGCATATAAAAGAGAGAAGAGAGGGGGCTGCCCACTGTTTTATAGTAGGGGTGGGGAAAGTGTAGTCCAAATGTTGTTGGACTGTATCTCCCAGCCTTCTTCATCATTAGTTCTAGCTAAGGCTGATAGGAGTTGCAACCCAATCACATTCTGGAGTACTACAAATCTCCCCACCTTTGGTGTAGGGCACAGGTGTCCAAAGCATGGCCCTCCTGGGATATATCTGGCCCTCAGGCCATTTCTGTGGCCTTCAGTCCTTCCAGACCCCTTGATTACCCTTCCCTCCCCCTCCTCATATGGAGAATGGAGCAAGCCTGTTTTCTGCTGCTCTAGAGACTAGGACATGGAGCAATGGCTTCAAACTTCAGGAAAAGAGATTCCATTTAAACATTAGGAAGAACTTCATGATGGTAAGAGCAGGTTGACAGTGGAATATGCTGTCTGGCAGAGTGGTGAAGCCTTCTTCTTTGGAGGTTTTAAAAAGAGGCTGGGTGGCCATCTATTAGGAATGCTTTGATGCTGCATGGCAAAATGGGGTTGGACTGGATGGTCCTTGGAGTCTCCTCCAACTCAATGATTCTGTGATTCACCAGAGGGTGAACTGTCTGTCCTGGAAGCTTATTTACCTTTCAAAGAGGTTTCAGTGTGGATTTCATGGCACATTTGGCGGTACTGTGAACCGTCCATATCTGTGGGGATTCCATTCCAGGAACCCCTGCGAATAAGAAAAAAAATGAATGCTTGCATCCCATATTGGTAAATGGTGGGGATATGTGCATGAATGCTTCTGTGTGTCCATTACCATTCCAGGTATAGCACATGATATTAACATCCTCATTAACTAGAAGCTGCAGTTGGAAGGTTGCAGCCTCTTCCTATCGATCCAAAAGAGCAAAAAGACACCCCTCCTCCCTACTGGTGCCCATCTGTGGTTTAGGGTTTGGCTTCTTATCTTACCCCAAAAGAGAGGGGAGGTACAGCTCTCCCCTGTGCACTCTTGCCTAATGAGGCTTGTTTTGCTGCCGTGCAGAAAAGGGTCTTCACAGGGTCATAGAGCTGGGAAGGGCCCCACTGAGTCCAACTCCCCAGTCATTGCAGGAACTCCAGATAGAGCATCCTGAGTAGGTAGCTCTCCGGCCTCTTTTTGAACTATAGAGTTGGAAGAGACCCCAGAGGCCATCGAGTCTAACCCCCTGCTATGCAGGACCACCCATCAAAGCATTCCCAACAGATGGCCATCCATCTTCTCCTTAAAAACCACCCAAAAAGGAGACTCTACCATACTCCGAGGCGGCCTATTCCACTGCCGGACAGCTCTGACCATCAGGAAGTTCTTCCTGAGGTTCAAGTGGAATCTCCCTTCCTGCAACTTGAATCCACTGCTCCTTGTCCTAGTCTCTGGAGCAGCAGAAAACAAGCCCCCACCCTCCTCCATGTGACATCCCTTCAGATATTTAAATATGGCTCTCATGTCCCCTCTTAACCTTCTCTTCTGCAGACTAAACATCCCCAGCTCTCTAAGCTGTTCTTCATAGAGCATGGCTTCCAGACCCTTCACCATTTTGGTCGCCCTCCTCTGGACTTGCTCCAGCTTGACCATGTCCTTCTTGAATTGAGGTGCCCAGAACTGGACCCAGTATTCCAAATGAGGCCTAAGCGATGCAGAATAGAGTGGTACCATCACCTCCCTCGATCAAGACGCCATACTCCTATTGATGCAACCAAGAATCGTGTTGGCTTTCTTGGCTGCCTCGTCACACTGCTGACTCATGTTCAGCTTCTGATCCACAAAGACTCCTAGATCCCTTTCACACGTACTGCTATCCAGCCATGTGTCCCCCATCCTATATTTGTGCATTCCAATTTTTCTGCCTAAGTGTAGGACTTTACATTTCTCTCTGTTGAAATTCATTTTCTTAGCTTTGGCCCAGCTCTCCAGTCTGTCAAGGTTGTTGAAATTTGATCATGTCCTGTGGGGTATTAGCAACCCCTCCCAATTTGGTGTCATCTGCAAATTTGATCAGCATGCCCTCTGCTCCTTCATCCAGATGTTGAATAGCTCTGGGCCCAGGACAGAACCCTGTGACACCCCACTAGTCACTTCTCTCCAGGATGAAAAGCAACCCTTGTTGAGCACTTTTTGGGTTCGGTTGGTCAACAGCAGCCCTGTCAAGCCCACATTTTACCAGCTTCTTTGCAAGAATGTCATGGAGAGCTTTCTCAAAGGCCTTACTGAAGTCAAGATATGCCACGTCTACAGCATTCCCTTCATCTATCAAGCTTTTAACCCTATCATAAAAAGAGATAAGATTAGTCTGGCATGACTTATTTCTGAGAAATCCATGTTGACTTTTAGTGATTACTGCATTGCTTTCTAAGTAATTACAAACTGACTGTTTATTGATCTGCTCAAGGATCTTTCCTGGTATTGATGTCAGACTGACCAGGTGATAATTATTTGGGTCCTCTTTTTTCCCCTTCTTGAAG